>JAFVLL020041166.1:85046-116869 GCA_021397915.2 Tor tambroides | reverse complement strand
AAAAGGCTACAAGTTGACTCAACTTAAAACATCCAATGCAGCCACTTGCCTCACTTTTTATAAGTTAGATCTAGGTATTACTTTTTACAGTGTATGTTCTCTCCACATCGTTTCTTGGGATGTTTTTGAACCCATTTTCTTACAATCACTCAAAGACATCACTGGCAATATTAAACCATCTTTTTGTTCCTATGACATTATACATCCTAAATTTTTTAAAATTGATTGCTGACACTGTCGGACCAGGTTTGGTGTCCTTTTTTAATAAGTGCCTTTTATCTGCTACTCTTAAAGTGGCTACTGTCACTCCGCTCCTCAAGAGGCCTTCACTAGATCCTTCTGTTTTGAATAACTTCAATCCCATTTCTGTTTCACCATTTATTTTGAAGATTTTAGAAAAAATAGTGTTCGACCAACTGCAGTTCTTTATAAATCATAACTGTATTACTGAAATTTTTCAATCTGGTTTTAAATCTGCTTATAGTACTGAAACGGCCCTTCTTAGAGTGTTAAACGATATCCTTTTAGCTACAGACTCTGGTGATTCTGTGGTCCTGGTTCTTTTAGACTTAGCAGCAGCATTGGATACTGTGGACCACTCTATTTTAATATTTAGATTAGAGTCTGACGTGGGCCTAGATGATACGGTCCTTAAGTGGTTTCAGTCATTATTTTCTGACAGAATTTTTTTTTTTTGTCAAACTAGGTAACTTCTCTTCCTCTGTTGCTCATCTCACCTGTGGCCTCCCTCAAGGCTCGATATTGGCACCCTCCCTTTTTTCCCTGTACATGCTTCCTCTGGGTTCCATTCCATTTTCATTTCTACGCTGACGATACCCAGATTTATTTACCTATTAAGAGAAATGATCCTTCAGCACTTAGTACATTTCTAAGGTGCTTAGACGAGGTCAAAATCTGGCTAGCTCGAAATTTTTTAACGTTAAATGAAGATAAAACAGAGGTGATTGTTTTCAGCCCTACTGATCATTCTCAGGCTACCAGCCTAGATTTGGGCAGCTTATCGGCCTTCAGATCTTCCTGTGTGCAAAATCTGGGTGTCCATTTTGATGAGTCATTAAAATTGGATAAATGTATCTCTTCTGTAATTGGTTCCAGTTTTTACCAACTCTGCTTGCTGTCTAAAATCAAACACTTTTTTAATGCTACGACGTTGGAGATCGCTGTCCACGCTTTTATTACTTCACGCTTAATTACTGCAACTCACTATATTGTGGTATTTCAAAGTCACAAATTACTCACCTACAACTGGTCCAAAACGCTGCTGCTAGATTTCTTCAAAATAAATGTGACCACATCACCCCTATATTGAGTGCCCTCCATTGGCTGCCTTTTCAATTTAGAATCAATTTTAAGTTTCTCTTACAAGTGTATAAATCTTTACATAACCAAGCCCCTAGTTATCTCTCAGAGTTGTTGCATTTTTATACTCCCACTAGAAGTCTAGAAGATCCAGTGATCAGAATCTCCTTTTAGTTCCTCAGTCTCGATCCTCAAGGATCGAGCTTTTTCTGTGGTTGGGTCTACCACTTGAGATTAGAGTGGCACCTTCCCTACACATTTTCAAGTCTCTTTTAAAAACACTTGTTTGGTCTGGCGTACTAATATGACATTTGAAGAAAATCATAAGTTTCATAAGTTTCCCATTGATCTCCACTGTATGGACAAAAAGAAAATGGAAGTCAATGGGAACCAAAACGGTTCTTAAAAATATCTTTTGTGTTCCTCAGCAGAAAGAAATGCAAATAAATTATGACAGAATTAAATTTTTTTTTTAGTGTAGTATTCTTTAATAAAACCTGTGCCTAGCATACATGTGTGTTTAGACTTGCAGACTCATATTCATAGATTTGTAGTTTGTGTTTGCTGAGAGATAAAAATGTCAAGCACTGAGCGCTGTGGCTAGACGAGGTCAGTGAAAACACAGACGTCTGGTCCGTGACCCCTGCTGCCTGCTCGTACATCTCACTCTCAGATCGCCTCGCTTTTAATCCCAGAGGCTTCTTTTTTTAGCAGCCTTGCACTGAAAAGCATTTTTTTAAATCTCTCCTGCACTAGTTGATTCTGAATGCAGCACTATGGTTAAAAGGCTCTGGTTAATACAAAATATTTCAACCATATGATTAAATCAGACTAAATACCACTCAGTATGTGACAGACCCTTCACGACCAGGAGCTGTCGGTCCAAGAACCATGAAGAAGTACAGTGCCGTTCCAAAGTTTGTTTTTTAAACAAGTTTCTCATGCTCATTGAGGCTGTATTTGTTTGATCAAAAATACAGAAAAAAAATAAATTTTGTGAAATATTATTGCAATTTAAATAACATTTTTCTATTTTAATATACTTTGAAATTCCTGTGAAGCAAAGCTGAATTTTCAGCATCATTCCTCCAGTCTTCTGTCACAAGATCTTTCATAAATCATTCTAATATGCTGATTTATAATCAACAGTTGTGCTGCTTAATATTTTTTGAGACCTGTGATACTTTCTTCAGGTTTCTTTGATAAATAAAACGTTAAAAAGAACAGTGTTTATTCAAAATACAAATTTTGTGTTACAATATACACTACTATTCAAAAGTTTGGGGTCAGAGAATTTTTTTCTTTTTTTTTTTTTTAAAGAAATAAATACTTTTATTCAGCAAGGTTATGCTAAATAGATACAAGTGATAGTAAAGACTTATATTGTTAGAAAAGATTTTGAATAAATGCTGTTCTTTTAACCTTTTTATTCATCAAAGTATCAAAGAAAAAAATTGCACAGGTTCCAAAAAATATTAAGCATCACAACAGTTTCAACACTGATAATAAATCAGCATATCAGAATGAAAACTGAAGGATCATGTGACACTGAAGACTGGAGAAATGATGCTGAAAATTCAGTGCTGCATCACAGAAATAAATTCTATTTTGAAGTCTATTGAAATAGAAAACCAATATTAGAAATTGCAATAATATTTCACAATATTACTGTTTTTTTTCTGTATTTTTGATCAAATAAATGCAGCCTTGATGAGCCTAAGAGTCTCCATTAAAAACATTACAAATCTTACTGATCCCAAACTTTTGAACGGCAGTGTTTTTACTTAGTATTTGTTTAGATTCACTTAATATGTAAGTCTAGGATATTGTAGGCTTTACAGTGCAGGCCTCCTGCTAAACATGACTCCTGGAGAACTACTACACCGCACTGTGGTTTAAACTGGTTTTGAGAATAGCACACTTGACTTGACTACACAAATATCTTGCTTGAGTATATTTTTTATAAATCGAAAGGATTCTTTTGCAGTGAGAAATTTTGTGCAATAACTTTTTCTTTATAGTACACACATAAGTGTGAATGATTGGTGTATTTTCCTACAACCCATGACATTTGTGTGAATTACGGGAGTAACTCCTGTTGAACTACTCTACATAATCCGCTGGGTACAATTAAGTGTTGCACCACTACTAATTCATGCGAGTTGTTACTTGTCAAAATAATACCTGAGTTACACCATTAAAACAAAGACATGGAAAAAGAGTAGTTTGTGTCAGCAGGTGTTTATTTAGATGATCACCCAATGTTTGCAACAATTACATCTCTTACATGTAAAAATAACAACTGCATTATTAACATTTGCTTTGTCATTTAAAAATATTTGCACTCAACCGGTTCAAAATAGTTTGAATACGGTTCATAGTCTGTTTGCTTCCATTGTCCTCCTGTCTTTAGTCGCAGTCATGGCTCGCTGGTTTGTGTTAAGAAAAACAAGTGCACCAACACGGCGAGGATGCATGCATCATTTTAAACATTTGTGGAGCAGCATGTCTGCCTCTTTTCTCTTGAGAACCCATCTCTTTTCTTAGAGAGGCCGGTGCTCAACCTTCTCTCTAATTTCGGTTTTTTTTTGTTTTGTTTTTTTGCATCATTGAAGCACCTTAGAGTAGAGTGTAAATGCTTTAATATATGAAAGTGGTCATTTAATACTGTAATGCCTATTCAGGATAATTCAGTGAATTTAGTACTTCACATATAAAGTCATGTCGCCATTATTTATATAGCGCTTTATACAATACAGATTGTGTCAAAGCAGCTTTACAGTGTTAAACAGGGAACAGGTATGTTGATAATTCAAGAAAACAATACAGTGGACATAAGCAAGATACTTCATTTCAAATAATTATTTTCTTTTATTCAGAACTTGGACAAACTAAAAGAAGAAGTGGTTACACTTTATTTTAAGGTGTCCTAGTGTAATTATACTTTTAAGATTAGCTATATTAATTAGCTACATGTACTTACTATATGGTTAGGGTTTGGCTTAGGGTCACTTCCCTAATTTATTGTTATTATAATAGTAAGTACATGTAACCTATGTAACAAGAACACCTTAAAATAAAGTGTTACAGAAGAAGTAGACTTTGCTCTGCAATCATTAATAGCCACCTGTGCTTGGTTTTTCTTCTCTTAACACATTCTGCTCTGAACACTATTTCCACATTGCTTAATGTTTTGCTGTTGTGGTTTCTCTCACATTTAAGTTAATGCAGTTCTGTCATGCAGAAGTCCACTGACATGCACCCACAGTATTTTTAGTAAGTGCAATGTGAAAATATCCTGTCTGCATTAAAATAACAACCTTTCAAGTTAGAATGATGTCAAGTGTTTGTTGTGAGGCAGAAATGGAGATTTCTTGTGTGGCTGCGTGAGGTTTGAATGCAGAAACCCTCTGAACGTTCATTAGGCCTCATCAGTTCCTCAGCACGCTGCAGTTGTGTGTTTGTGTTTGTTGCTGAAGTGCTCACGCTGTGGGTGGATGAGCAGCAGGGGAAGGTCATGGCTTTATTGTGCTGTTGACTCAAGCGCTGTGTGAAATACACCAGCGTTTCTGTCCATAACCTTGTTATTGGCATTTGCTGGGCTACTGAATGTTTAGAAATGCCCAGAGATTTGCGTCTCCCTTGTACACTTCCTGAGCTGTCTGGGTACGTCAAACTGTGATGCTGGATTGTATCAGGCAGTGTCATATGACCTTTATTGATAGATTTCCTCTGACCTGTCTTGCTATAACTCTGCCTGTCTTCCTAAAAGACCACATAAAGTTTTACTGCTTTTAGACCTTGTTGTTGCACTGTGGGAATAAATATGTAGTTGAGACATGGATCTAAGTGCAGATATCATTGAAATAAGATGAAAATCCAAGAAGGAGACCAGCCAAAGGAAACAGCTTAGCCAATAACACTAAAACAATAACCAATAAAGGATGAACTGAAACACAGGGCTTTAAATACACAAAGAAAATGAGCAAATAAACAAGACAGAGGTGAATGTAATCAAAATGGCAAGGAACTCAAACACAGGAAGGGAAACGGAAACAATGAAAGCAAAATGCAAACTAAAAGTCCTTTTGAACCTAGACTATATGTGATGAGAAATAATGAAATTTCAAAGACTTTTTTTTTTTTTTTGCATTGTGACATTACTTTCATGACCGTTAAAAGTGTCAATTGTTTAATTCTTGACCCCTCACAATTTTTTAGCATGATTTTCAAAAGCTCATTCTCATTAATGCAATGTGTATAACAATGCATGTTATTTGAAACTAACTGAGAGTATTTTTCAAACTGTGCAACCAAGTGTGATCAGCCTAAGATGCATATTTGGCAGCATTTGTTAAAAAGATGCAGGTCCAGACATTGGACTGAGATCAGTAATGAAAACTGAAAGAGAAGAGCGTAATGCGCATAATGCCTGTGTAATGTTTGATTACATCAGACATTCAGAGACCGTAAAGCGTGCATGAACTGGCCAAATCTTCTACTGTCAGTTTCCTTGAAAAGTCTACACTTCTGAGAATGAAATGACTTTTCTGGGCCTCTTGGAAAAAGCTCTGCACAGACTTCAGTGATATGGTATATTCATAATTAATTTGGTCAAACGATTGTCATTTTAAATTAATCCTGTAACAACATGAATGTTATACAGCTCTTAAATAGATCTTAAATAAATCTGTTAAATAGATCTTAATATAAATATTTACCTAATGCACTGTTTCAGCTGAGGGATGAGAGATGCACACACTGTATACCAGAGATGTGCATTGCAAGTATTAAGACTCATATATTACAGTGAAAAATAAAGTTATGTTTTTTGCTTTTGAAGTAGAAGATTTGGCATAAATTATATTTACAAGCCATCAGTTGGCATCAGTTTTTATTTTTTATTTTTTCCCCACAGTGTACTATTTGTGAAGGCTCTGTAACACTGCATCTGTTAAAAGCTTGAAGAGTTTGAAGTGTGTGTGTGTGTGTGTATCTACCTAAAATTCATTCATTCAGCTCATATATATTTAACTGAGTCACCATGGAAACTACAGAGCCAAGACACAGATCTAGATATAAAAGTCCTAATATCGCTTAATATTGAGCTTGCAGTATTTACTTACTGCATGTAAGAGATGGGGCTTGTTGCAAGCCAGACTTGAAACTGCATCTCCAACCATGAAGCACTATGGCGTCAGATGTATTTGTACTAGCTGACATCTGTTTTAGCTTTAATATTTGTTTTGCTTGGTGAATATGTTTGTATAGAAAGTCGGAAAGGCGTTACTCAAACTGAGGGTAAACATTGAAATTATTCTTTCAACACTATCTTAATACGCTTGCATTAGGCAGCATGCATTTCCTCGTTCTGAAAATGATGCATGTGTGCTTGTTCCCTCCATCTCTCCATTCGCAAACATGGTAGAAAACAGCCCATTAGTCAAACCATTACATGTGATTAGGAGTCTTTAGGGTAAACACATCACATAATCAAATAGCTGTTTTTCCTCTTGTTTACTTTCTACTGCTTTCATGCTTTCATTTCTCTCTCTCTCTCTCTCTAGCCACTTTAATTATTATGTGTGAAATGTTGCACATTCTTAAAGCTCAGTCTTGCTACTTCACAACAAACTTTCCTATAATTTTAATTCAGTCATTTAGTATTTACAGTTTTGCTCATATAAAAAGTACATTATTTTTTTATTTAGTACTGTCCTGAATAATCTATTTCACAATAACTGATGTTAATATACACTCCACAAGACAAAATGCATGAATTTATAAAAACAACCTCATTCAAAAGTTTACATACCCTTGACTCATAATGCTGTCATTACCTGTAAGATCCATAACTGTTTTTATGTTTTGTGATGGTTGTGCATGAGTCTCTTGTTTGTTCTGAGCAGCTCAGCTGCCTGCTGTTTTTCAGGAAAATCTTCCAGCTCCTGCAAATTCTTTGGTTTTCCAGCATCTGCATATTTGAGCCCTTTCCAACAGTGACTGTTTGATTTTGAGATCCATCATTTCACACTGAGGACAATTGAGGGACTCATGAACTATTATTACAAAAGCTTACATTTATTGATGCAACATGATGCATTAAGAACTGGAGGGTGTAACTCTTTTAATTAGATGATCATGAAAAATGCAGCTTCTGAAGAGCAGTATTAAAGGAAAAAATGATACTTAAAATAAGAAAAATTGGAAAGGGCTCAGATATGCAGAAGAAACCAGAAAAGCAAAGAATGTGCAGGACCTGGAGAACTCATGAACACAAAACATGAAAACAGTTGTGGTTTATCCGGGTAATGGCACACAGTCTTAAAGAAGACCTGTTATGCCCCCTTTTTCCAATATGTAAAATAAGTTTCAGGTGTCCCTTGAATGTATCTGTGAAGTTTCAGCTCAAAATACCCCACAGATCATTTATTATATCAATTTTAAAACTGCATATTTTGTGTGGAAGCAGAAACACGCTGTTTTCATGCATGTCTCTTTAAATGCAAATTAGCTGCTGCTCCCCACCCTCTTTTCCAGAATAGGGCTGTGCCTTTACAGCTCGTATCTCAGATATCTGACAAAAAAACCCATCATTTTGTTTTTAATTATCATGTCTATTGTGCTGAAATCATGCATTTTAAACCATATTAGTTTAAACTTCTGATACAGGGTTTTCTGAGTGCACACATCCAAAGCACACGCACAGAGAGCGGCTGTCACGCGGCATGTGAAGTTCTCTAGAACTGCTTTACCGTAGTAGCTTGCGAAAACACAATGGCGGTGCCGTGGGTGGAAACATGCAGATTAAGGGGTGGTAATATTATAATAAGATCCCCTTTCTAAGTCACAGGGGGAGCGAAATCTGAGCAGCTTGTTTTTTCACAGAGAAAGGCTTACCAAAACAAAGTTACTGGGTTGTTCTTTTTCACGTTTTCTGGGCTGGTAGATGCACTGGCGACCAGCGATTATATCACCTAAACACGGAAAAAGTCAGATTTCCATATGTCACCTTTAAGATTTAAGGGTACGTAGACTTTTGAATGGGATCATTTTTATAAATTCAAATATAATTTTTTTTTTTTTATATAATCCCTCTTATTTTATTAAAATGATTTACATTTTGCATATTCTGCAAGGGGTATGTTAATTTAGAACCAGTGTTGGGGTGACGCATTACAAGTAACGCGAGTTACGTAATCAGATGACCTTTTTTCAAGTAATTAGTAAAGTAATGCATTACTGTTAAATTTACAATAAAATATCTGAGTTGTTTTTTCAAATAAGCAATGTAATTTACTTTGTTTTCCCATTTACTGACTGAGGACTCTCCTGTCTCTGTGTTGAGAGAAATCGGCAATAAGTGCAGAGGCACTTCCTTCAGTTTATTAATTTCACTTTTGTTGTGAAAAAGGGACTTTACATTTGCCAAAAATGTAACTTTTGGGGTTTTTTTGTAGTTAAAAATAGATACTGTAAGCAAACCCAGCTCAAGTGAGAAAAAAGTAATGCAAACATAATGTAATGCATTATTTTCCATGATAAGTAATTAACACAATTAGTTACTTTTTTATGGAGCAATGCAATTTTGTAATGCATTACTTTTAAAAGTAACTTTCTCTAACACTGCTTAGAAGTAAAATTAAACTCTAAAATTAGGCACACACACACATTCATGTGGTGAGTTCATTGAATCATCAAAATCTTAAAGATCTTATTAAAACAATAATTAACACTGTATAACCCTAGTGAAAATTTGAAATACATTTATTCCATGCTAAGTATACACTACACATGTATTTACATATTTATGTACATAATAAAAAATACCCTGCAATTGTACTTTTGGTATACTAAACTGGTATACTAAGTCTGCTAAATTGAAACTAATTTTGTGCTTAATGCACTTTAATTGTGCAGAAGTAGTGCTGAAGTCCAACTAAAGATATCCTGAAGTGTATTTGATTGTGCTAAAGTGGAACTATTGTAAGTTTACTTAAGGTACACTTTAAGTATCTTGCTTTTAAAGACTGATATTATTCAAAGATCATACAATCCTCATCAATAGTGACATTAAAACACATTTTAGGCTTAATATTAAGAAATGTCCATTGTGCACGAGTGATACTCCAAATAAAGTTTCATTATGATTTTTATATCAGTAAGTCTCAAGCGATATGTCAGTAAATATATTAATAGATTTGAACTATACTTATTATGAAATAAATGTATTTTAAATGCATTATTTTTTACTAGGGAAGGAACAGAAAAAAAAATGACACTTTCCTTTTAGTGGGTGGACTTCCTTTATAGGCATGACTCACAACGAGTTCCTAGTTCATCAATTTCTCAAACCCAAGCCATCTCCTTAAAGAGCTTCTAAACAGTTTCTCCCACTTGAACGTGACTTGAGGCCAGATCACTCGAGCGGTTGGACTAGAACTGACTGAGGAAAGGCTCTTGAAGGACATCCTCCTCTGAAGTTTTGGGGAAGCAGTCTGGATTGTTCCATCTAGTGATCAGCAGAGGTCAAGCAGATGGTAATGCTCCTCAGGGGAGAGACGGGGCGGCGGGGAAAACCGCATCTGGAAGGCTGGTTTCCTGAAGGCCTGTGCTCTGCCATGGGCATATCCTGCAATACAAACATAGACGTGGCTCGTGCTTACCGATAACCCTAAACTGGAGGTTGCATAATAGAGTCGTTATATATTACAGTTTTGTTTTTGGCAGAGTCTGTGAAAGTATCATAAGGGTGAAGCGTGCACATGTGTGTTTTACTTTCACCCATTCCAGTTTAATGGGGCAGTCGTGGCCTAATGGATAGAGAGTTGGACTTGTAACCCAGAAGGTTGTGGGTTCGAGTCTCAGGTCCGGCAGGGATTGTAGGTGGGGGGAGTGAATAACCAGCACTCTCTCCACCCTCAGTACCACGACTGAGGTGAGACCCTTGAGCAAGGCACCGAACCCCCAACTGCTCCCCGGGCGCCGCAGCATTGGCTGCCCGCTGCTCCAGGTGTATGTTCGCTACTGTGTGCATGCACTTGGATGGGTTAAATGCAGAGGACAAATTCTGAGTATGGGTCACCATACTTGGCCACACACCACTTCCCTTTCCTTTCCCTTTCCCTTTCCCTTTTAATGTGTAGACTTAACTCCTGTTAAGCCATTTGTAGGTTGACGTTCAGAAGAGTTTAAATACTGGCTCTAATTCGGTACTTTCATAACATTTCATGTTTGTGTGGTCTGATATGTCAGGTTGCTCTAGTCAGTGTCAAGTTGGTGTAAGTTTAAGGTGGGATTACATGTTTGTCTGAATCAAGGAGGATAGCTCTGTACAACACCGAGAAAGAGCTATCCATTATAACTGTTTTATCACTGGCACTTGTCCAGCTAGTGCAGGACATCCCAGAGGCAAAGAAAAAAAAACGTTTCAGGAACAAATTGTGCATAGTAAATTGATGGTTTGCGGTTGGTGTTAATCTTCTTGATTATTAATTTGTTGTTGATTTGTTGTGTGTCTGGACAGATTGCTTAATCATGTATTTCATTAATTTATTCTAGATTTTCATGTTGGGAGGGATTCGTGCAGCTCAGCCCTGGCAGGACTAAACGTTCCCACGTCTTTCTGGTAAGAACAGATGTAACACATTTATATAAACCGAAATGAAAGTTGTCATTTAGCAAAAAACAAAATTAAAATTGATTTAATAATTAAACAAATTTATTTAACAATCAACACTCACATAAACCTGAGCTGTGCATTTAAACATTTAAATTGCACATAAAGCAGTTTTTATATAAACTTTTCAATCATATAATTATGTTTCAACTCCAATTCATTGTTGAAATATAAAACCTTTGATAACTTGTTTTCATGACAGATTTATTCAAACATACAGGAGACATGACTAACAGGTTAAGTAAAAATATAATGAATATGTAATTTAGCAAAATTACATATTCCTTTTTTTCTAGTTATGGACATTGAAAGACTTTCCTGAGGTAAATGCAACATTTTATGTCATATTGTTTATTTCATCAATGTTTTTCCATGGTTGAAACACTGATTGAGCGATTACATGCAACGTAAGGCATTTCAGTAAGTTGTATTATTTTTTTCAACGTACCTTCTGATGTTCATTCACGTTCATTTCTTGATATAGCTAGAAAAGGAAGAAGAATTTGAAAGCTGAGACTTTGCTTCAAATGGAAAGTAACAAAGCACAAAACGTATTGTGATTATTGGATAGTAGTGACTGTTTGTTCATGCATCAACTGAAAACACCATAGAATAAAAGATCTTGGTTCATCAAAATGAAGATTAAAAACGAGAAATCAATATTGTCAACCTGGCCCTAGCGTTCACATATTTACCTGTTGTAGTTTATCCATGTTGTGTGCATTTATGAAAGTCAAAAGGTGCCACTGGCTAATTAAGAGAAGTGCATATCGCTAATTAAACATCACAATCACAGTCAATGATTTTCGCATTCCAAATATCAAATTTGAAACTTGTCAGTAAAGACTTGTGACAAGAGCAAATGTCAAAAGCTTGACTTCAGACAATTTAACGACAGCTGGACTGGACCTTCATTGTATTTTACTGTAATCCTAAACCGAGAAAGCACCTGACCCCAGTCAATATGCATTTGGCCTATAGAAGATAATTGCATGTCAAGTGAAAGTAGTAAGCTGACACAGTGAAAACATTTAACATTTTGTGCATGCTTAAGTGTTTTTAATGTATTGTGTAAGTGTTTTCATTTTTAATGTTGGCTTTTTAATGTAAACAAGATTTAGTTGTTGAACTCACTTTGAATGCATTTTTCTTGAAAACGAAAATGGCCTTTTAAAGACTAACTGCTACTCATGTGATGTATAAGACATGTGACAGTTGGTTACTGCACATTTTACAACTTAAACATCAAGTATTATTACAAGGGCTGTCAAGCAATTTAAATTGAACTGTGTTAAATGAGAAAAGCATTGAATAGGTATTACAAACTGCTTTAGAAAGAAATATTTTGATTCAACATTGAAGTTTGCTGCACATAAACCTTTAAAGCTACAATGTGGCCACAACATTGTTTTCAGAAGCTGCATCAGAAGTGGCTTTTAGGTATATTAACACAGACTGTTCAGAGGTGACATGAATGCATTTACACTGCAATTAGAATTGCATAAATAATTCAGTTAGGTTAATGGGTTTTAAATGGACAGTAATAACTTTTTTTTTTACGAATATTGAAATTATTTTTATTTTTTAATGAAAAACCGCCAGTAGGTGGCGGTAAGTCACTGTCTTGAGTGAGTCATTCAGTCAAACAATTTGTTCAAATGAGTCACTCAGAAACAAAGAAAGTAACTGTCTTTATGACACTGAATCGCTGACTCTCGATTCGCTCAGAAACGTGGATTCGTTCAGTAACGAAACAGCGCTGTGCTGCTTAGAGACACATAGTTCTATGGTGGCTTTGATTTTAACTATTTTCGTTGGTGAAACTGGTCAATGACAATATTGTGTCTAAAATTTAACACAATATTAAACTGTAGTATAAAATCAATATCACATTTGCAATTGTGCAGATATTTGGGAAAGAACAGCACTGTTGTGCATGTGATATTACTATTGTTAACTATTTCATATGATGTAAATATAAGACAAAAACTCATTTTTTTTTCATCATATCATCAATTTTAGGTGTATATAACTGCATTCTAATAGACAACACCATGCAGTCATTCGTCGTCTTGCATCATGTTGATCAAAAAAGCGCATGCAATGTTAGATGACATACAGGTCTGGACGGGGCAGGGTGCATTAATTGTGTTAAATCGACATCCCTAATTGTTACTACTGGCAGGTCATTTTATTCACTGGCCTCTGGTCACATTTTCTAAACATGTCCCATGAGCTGTGTAATTTCAGTATAGATGTGGTGGTTGTAAAATGAGGCATCAATCAATACATGCTTGCTTGATAAGTTTGTTCCTGCTGTGCATCACAAGAATTAGACTTATGTGAACCTAAAGTAAGTAGCTTAAAGTAAAAGCTTTTTCAAAAGACTCCAGTGATGGGCTTGTTGAGGAGAAATGTGATTTTCTTTTTTTTGTGTGTGTGTGATCAGACTTTTGTGGTGGATGATAAAACTGGTGAAAAAAAAAAAAAGAAATCAGTTGAAGCAAAGACACAATGCTTATGTTGTAGAGACGGTCCAAAAATATCCAAATGAGTTGCACTATATACTAATGTAGACTTATTCCACTCTTTTAAAACAATCCCGCAGAAAGGCGGGATTCACTGGAATATATGTCTTGTTTATATGTAATATATTTTTCAAATTGGCAGGCTCTCAGTGTTTGTCTGCAGTGACATTAGAAACATGTAATATGATCAGCACAGAGAGGATATGCTAACAAAGTCAGGCGGTTTATTCTTTTATCAGACACATTCTTCTAATGAAAACACCATCTGCTGTCCTCATTCACACCGCCGTTGCTATGTCAATGAGTCTATATTTAATAAAATCATTTCATCCTCGCTACCAAATTAACTAATAGCTCAGCGCATCCCATCAGCTGTTCAGATACACCTGTGTTTCTACTTAAGAGTCAAGTGCTCTGTTTGAGGTCCTTTTGTTTTTGTAGCACAGTACTAACAAGACAATACCAATAATAACATGGTCATTTTTATGTTCATATATACAATGTCAAAATATTCCTTAAGGTAATTTGAAGTACAGTGTAAATTTGTTAATGATGAGAAATTAACAGCCATCACCAGGCAAATGCAGGTATGTCTTTGCAGTGGTAGGTACACTGAAAACAAAAAAAGTGGTTGTAGGATTTACTTTGAAACAATTTTCACTCAGAAATTGCTAGTATCGCAAAGAAATGGCAAGTAGCACGTGAAATTTTGAAGTAGAAAACAGACGTAAAATATAGTATTTTATTGTAAAACATACTACAATAATCTTGGTTTTATTTACTGATGCATAATTTTGTTTTACAGTGCCTTAAGTTGACAGCCCGTTTCAATCTAGCCTTTGACAAGAAACGCTGTTGTTCATTAACAGCAAGTTACAGAAGGAAGAAAAGCTGGTTACATACGCGTCTGATTCACTTAAAACATGCAATGTTAGATCAAATCTGGCATAGGTCCATCATTTTGTGTAGTATGTGTATAGAAATCTTCCTTCATCAAACTTTGCTATTGGTATTTGAACATGGTAATTATTTAATACCATAAAAGATATGATGTCACTGTCCGTTTTCATGACACTTCAATGATGCTGCCAAAGTACAATTTACATCAGCATCTCTTCTCTGATATTTTCTGCATTATGCTTCGTAAACCCCTGCTCCTGCTGCACTGTTATGACTGGTCATGTAAGGACAGTGAGGGCAGAGAGCAGCTCTTCATAGCATGAGTGTGTGTGCGCTTGTGTTCACACATGAGTTTTTCTGCATGGCTGCACTCTCCTCAGATGGCCTTTCCCACGTTACAGCTCTGTGCCTTCGACACACACATACATACAGCCTCACAGGGAACAGATGGCATCATTATTTACAAAAACTGAGGCAGCATACTGCACTCTGACCAGCAATACATGTCTGTCCTGTGTGAAAACACAAGCAGAGAGGTCAGCAGTGCTCACAGCAGACTGATGTACTTCTGTTTGCATTACATGACTCTCGTGAAGTTAAATACGGCATAGGAGATGATTATATGCTACACATTCTGACCTCTGTGAGACTTGATGGAATAGTTAAGGATTAAAAAGAAAATTTTGTGATCATTTGTGCTCGTGTTGTTCCGGTCTTGTGTGTCTTGTCTCAAAAGGAGAAAGTGTTCCATTACAACCCAGGATCAATGGAAAACATGCCTGAGGCAGCATTTCTGCAAAATGATATAATGTCTCTTCTTGCACATTTCACAGTGCTTTCAAAGTGAAATGTTCAGTGAGTGTTTTTTTTTTTTTTTTTTTTTTTCCTGAAGCAAATCAACGTGAATGTGGCAGTGTTTTATTGCATTGGTTACTGTACTGTACCGAGTGAAACTAAAAGTTTAAAAGGCACCTATTATGCCCTTTTTTGCAAGATGTAATATAAGTCTCAGGTGTCCCCAGAATATGTCTGTGAAGTTTCAGCTCAAAATACCCCACAGATCATTTATTATATCATTTTGAAAATGGCTGTTTTGAGTGGAAGCAGAAATTGGCTGTTTTCGTGCATGTATCTTTAAATGCAAATAAGCTACTGCTCCCCTCCCCTTTTCTAGAATAGGGCTGTGCTTTTACAGCTCGTAGCTCAGATACTCTGCTAAAACATCTATTTGGTTTTGATTATCATGACTATTGCACTGAAATCATGCGTTTTAAAGCCATATGTAACGGGACCGACGAGACGTGAGACGTGGGGATCCAAGTGCAAGCTTTATTTGTAAAACATGGTCAAAATACAGGCAGGGTCGAACAACAGCAAACAGTATCCAGAGGGCTAGACAAGAGCGGTAATCCAAAACGTGAGCAATAATCCAAGCAAGGCGCGAACAGAGTCCAGAACGGCAAGACAAGGGCTAATCCAAACAGACAATAGATCTAGGGCAGGCGGCTGACAGAGCGAGACGAGATAAACCAGGCAAGGATCCAGGACACAGAAGAAACAGACTATAAACAAGGTTAGGCTGAACACTTCCAGCAAACACGGAATGGCTCCGTAAGGTCGCTATCACTTGAGAGAGATAAATGCAGACAATACTCAGCAGTGGGGAGAAAGTCCAAGGCTTATAAAGAGTGTCAGATGGGATTCAGCTGTGTAATCAGTGCAATGTGTGATTGGTGACAGCTGTGATCAGTGCAATGGATGATGGGTATTGCAGTCCAGTGACGTGTGGTGTGAAAGTCAATGTGGTGAGAGGGTGACCTCTGGTGGTGAGTGAACAGAAGGGCATGGACTGGATTCATGACACCATATCAGTTTAAACTTCTTATATACATTTTTTTTTTCGAGTGCACACATCCGAAGCACTCGCACAGAAAGCGACTGTCACACAGCATGTGAGTACTAAACTAAACTAGTATACTAAATAAGTACTAGTACTAAACTCTTTCTCTTTCATGTATTATTGCACTTTAACTGTCAAATACACACAAGTTTATGTTAAAAACACACAGTCTAGGTGAAGGTAAACAGCTTGGAAAGAAGTTGCATGTTTATATTAGATCTGTGTATTAAGCGACAACAGTGTAATATACAATATCTATACTGCTGTCTACGCTGATAATATTTTTTCACTAATATTTATACAGCGCTTTTTGTAATAATATGACCCAGACAAAATAAGAACAGAAAATTACTCCCAACTCTGGACTGAATAAATTCTTTAGCTCTAAGAAGACATTCCTTACTTGAATGCTGCTTTTAAATGCTCTAGCGTGAAGATAAACATGGCGGATTGTGTGCGGCTCACTACGGCAGTGTCCGTCAACATTCGTGGGCGGGGCTTGTAAAATGTGATTTCACATTTCACAGTTCTAAGTCATTTACTCAGGCCTGCTTATTACTTATGGGGATTAAAAAAAAAGGAGCGGATGGATTTTAATCATTATAGAGTGGTTGTGTACACACACTGCCAACACACATTTATGTTCAAACAACATGTAAAAGTGAATTTTGCATAATAGGTGCCCTTTAATGCTGTATCACGTTTGAAAAGAACATGCCACCTACATTAAACCTTGTTCAAAATCTTACCTATAATGCTAACGAAAGCAAAGGTGAGATAAAAATGCATTTGCTTTTACAACTGTACAATTTTAGCCTGCATCTACAAGTCTTTTAGCTCTCGTGTAGTGTGTCAGGACTTAAACCCAAGGGCATCTTCACATGGCAAATGCAAGCTACCAAGCAAATTTACAATGTCAGAAAAGCCATACATGTGTAGCTGGTTATGTGATGACTTTCTTCATGGTAGCAATGAAGATTCACCACTCCTGTCTGTTTTGGGCCAACTTCTGAGTGGTATCCACTGATCTATAGTTGAGAACTGGATTGCTCTTGACGTCATAAAAGTGAAGCCGCCGCACCGCCATATTGGTATTCCCTAGTATTTCCATACATTCTATTGAATTAATAGGAAATCATAGGATTTTAATGAGAAAACATCACAAGTCAGCGTTTTTATATCTGAAGTATTCCTGTACATTCTTGCAACGTAAACGTCCTAAGCATGTAAACAATTATTTGTTTAATGTCAGGAATTTCCCCTGCTTATTTAAAATGTTGCGTTCATATTCATTACAGATGAACGTGATGAACATCAGACAGATGAGATCCTCAACATGTATTACAAATGACAAAGTGCTCATTCTGAAATCTCAGTAAAGATTTATGCTTTGTATGTGCTTTTTAATTTGTCTAGCGATATAGAACAATAGAGTAACAGAAACATGCCCACTCATTGCATATTTGAATCGATTTCGGATGTTTAATAATTCCTGCATAATTACACACAGTTTTGTGTTGGATCAGTTACCTGTGTCAGCAAGTGTGCAGCAGACACACTCACCTTAACGATTGAAATATATCACTTATCAGAATCAGAATCAGAATCAGAATGAGCTTTATTGGCCAGGTATGTTTACACATACGAGGAATTTGTTGTAGTGACAGAAGCTCCACAGTGCAACAGAAAGACAGAAACAGGACAGGACACAGATAATAAAAGAATAATATACAAATATCCAAATAGGCAATGTACAAAATAGCAAAAACACAATATATAATATAGACAATTATGTGTACACAGGTCTGATATGTGCAAATGTGGTGAATAAATAATGAATAATAGAGTTGTGTGTTCCACGTTTAGTGTCAGGTGTTCATGAGATGGATTGCCTGAGGGAAGAAACTGTTCCTGTGTCTGGTCGTTCTGGTGCTCAGAGCTCTGTAGCGTTGACCAGACGGTAACAGTTCAAAGAGGGAGTGTGCTGGATGTGAGGGGTCCAGAGTGATTTTTCCAGCTCTTTTGCTTACTCTGGATAAGTACAGTTCTTGGAGACTGGGGAGGGTTGTACCAATGATTCGCTCAGCAGTCCGGACTACCCTCCGTAGTCTTCTGAGGTCAGATTTGGAAGCTGAGCTGAACTTATCGCTTATCCTGCCCAAAAAGACCATAAACATTGCAGATAACATCTGAAGTAAAAAATTAATTTACATATACATAACATAAAAACTAATCCTGTGTGACTGATTCGCTTCAAATCGGGTGATTTTCGTTCAGTGTTTTGGCTGGTGGTCAATGGTGCTCTCTGCCAGTAGGGAATAGTAAGCTGCGGCTCAAACACGTGACAAACATGAAAACATGAAGCCAAAAGGTGGCTTCACTGCCTGTCGGCAGTTTAGAACGCAATGCGCGATCCAGTCATTATATATAGATCAGTGG
Organism: Tor tambroides; assembly: GCA_021397915.2. NCBI lineage: Eukaryota > Metazoa > Chordata > Actinopteri > Cypriniformes > Cyprinidae > Tor > Tor tambroides. The sequence goes on along the minus strand of JAFVLL020041166.1, from coordinate 98,103 downwards.
TGGTATCCCTGTTGTGGTTTAGGGTCTTCCATTCTGTCCAACAGCAGGTGTTCTTTGGTCTTCCTCTCTTTCATTTTCCCTCTGGTGCCCAGAAGAGGGCAATCCGGGTCATTATTGCTCTGTCTGAATGATGTGCCCAGTCCATATCCATCCTCTTGGTAATGGTGTCCATACTTTCTTGCTTGCATTGTATTAGTAGTTGGTGTGAGATGGATCCAGGACAGAATATTTGAAGAGTTTTCTTGTATGAAAAGTTTGTTACAGTTGTTTTCGGTCATACAGAGCTTTCGATAGAATCAAATTTAGTGTTTATTAAGAATTAGAATTTAGTGTTATTACTGTACTGGACCGCCACACATTTTTGACATTCTAGAGATGTTCCTCCTGGTCTTGCTGATATACCTCTTTACTTTCTGCCCCTCGTTGTGTTTAACGATGCTGCCCAAACTTCTCAGTTGTAGGTGGATCTACTCTTTCTTCTTTAATTGATGAGGGGTTGGGGGTATTCAGTGTCAAGTGAAGTCACCTTTATTTATATTATATAGTGCTTTATACAAAACAGATTGCTTCATAGAAACTTCACAGTTATAAATAGGAAAATAATAGAATAAATGATGTAAACTTAATCAAATATGAGACACATTTTGCTGTAAAGCAGCTCTAAAAAGACAGCAGTGTCATTATTCAGCTCAAGTTAGTTCAGTGTTGATTTAGTTCAGTTAATAACAGTGTTGATGTTGCAAAATATGCCAGTTATGAAACACATTTTATTCAGCTGTGAAGCAGTTCTACAGAAGACAGTAGTGTCATTATCCATCTCAATTCATTTCAAGTTTTGTTCTCATCCAGTAGTGCCAGTGCAGTCAATCAATAACATTACTAAATGTTAATAGTCTTTTAAACCCCAACTAAGCAAGCCAAAGGTGACAGTGGCAAGCAAACAAAACTTTCTGGATTGATGTTATTCAAAATGGTTTTGCATCCAGTTTTGCATCCAAGATTGAGATTTGTTATTCAGGTATTAGGTGGGAAAGGAAGATTTATAGTCTGCCAAGCAGGTTAAAAATGAAGGTAGAGCTGTCTTTTATATCAGTGGCCACAAGCACGATGATAAACTGTGTTGTGGTCCTAGCTGATCCTGGCTTGACATGTTCATAGCTGGCCATAAGGATCTATGCCAAGCACTTGTCTGGTCTTCAAGGCCTTCACTGGGGATCTGTCCAGAGGGCTTGTGTAATTGTTGTGGTCTTCACTGACATTTAAGAGAGGTGTTTTTGTTGTTCCTGGATGCAGGTTGACCATCTGGTATGGATACGAACCAGATGCGGCCGAATATGGATACTTCAGGCAAAGCACGAGATGAACAGACTAATATAAGCATAGGTGCCGTTCCTCTTTCAAACTAACAAGTAAATTGGGTGTTGCTGATGGGAAATGCTCCCGGTTGAAGTCAGTGAAGTCAAGATCTTCCAGTGTTGAAAAGAAAACCCATCTGATGCATCACCCTGTGGATGGTCATGTTGAAGAGCAGTGCTGACGATGATATGCATCCTTGCCGGACTCCTGTCTTCACTTTGAAACTCTTGTTGTGATTATGGTTTCATGCTTTGCATGTGAAGTTGGTGTAAAACCTCTTGTTAGACTGTTCCTGAGGATGCGGTCAAAAGCCTTCTCGAAGTCCAAGAAGCTGATGTAAAGTCAACACTGCCACTGTGCACTGTTCAATAGTGTTTTGCAAGGTGAATATCTGGTCAACAAAACCTCTTCTTCCCTGATTCCTGCCTGTTTCTTCCTTAGTTCTTTGCCTACTACTTTGTCACCCCTTCTTGTCTGTGAGTGAAACATCAGTATCCCTCTATACATTCCACAGGCTGTCTTGGTGATCTTATACACCTTGCCTTGTTCCCCTTTGTCAGCTGCTGCTTCTGCTTGGCTTGTAATATTGTCCATGTAGGAACACTTGTCTGGACTTGCCATTTTCTTTATTGTTTGATCAGCTTTCTAATGGCATGCTTCAGCGGTTTCAGAATATACTGCTTTGATCTGGTCGCACTTAACCACTTTTCACTTTCACTGGCTGTGTGAGGTTCTCAGTATCTGCTAGAGTCTGGGATCTGTTCTTCGGCTACAAAATAAAAGTGTTCTTCACTCTGGGGTCATGTAGTTTCTCCATTGAAAACTGTTGATATCCTGCTTGGATTCCAGGTTATGTGATGTAAATGTGAAAATGTATTAGTTTACAAATCATGCACTATGATTTTGAGATCATAATATAGTATTGTGCAAGGAACCACATAGAAATAAGACTTTATTATTTGATCATCTGATCATCTTTTGTGTGAAAAAATAAAAGTTGTTGGTGTTTTACTGCTACAAGTGTTCACTTCAGCTGGAAACTGCAGTGAATTGTTTTTTTTGTTTGTTTTTTTGGAGTTTTTTGGAGTGGCATGTTTTCCAGCAAGCCTATGTGGTGGAATTACTACATCAATCAAAAAAAAAAAAAAAGGACTTTTCTTCCAATTCAGTGCTCTTCTGCATACCTGCTCAATCAGCTTGAGCAGCTTGAACCAGTTTGTCAATTCTCTTTTGACCTCTGGCATCAACAAGGCATTTTCATTTCATGAACTGCCACTCACTGTATATTTAGTCTTACTCACCAGCTACAGTTATTATATGTCGTTATATGGGCTTACAAAGATGGATTATATTTATACACATCTTTGTTTGTGCTCATCTAAAGAAAGGAAGTCATAGACATCTAGGACAGCATGAGGGAAATTGAGTAAATGATGAAAGATTTTTCATTTTTAGGTGGAGTATTCCTTTAATTACTTATTGTAAAGCAACTTTGAGCTCGGGAAGGCACTACATGAATAAAACTTCATTTTTTTTTTTTTTATTACAATACCCCACAATTATAAGTTTCTCGTTGTGACTTGTTTGGGACGTGCCCTGTCTGTTTTCACATTGTTTCTCCGTTGCTCTAATATGGGAATAGCATATGGCACTGAATCAAGCTGGTGAACCCATCTATCTGAACCAGTGGATTTTGCCACATTTTTGTAAAGAATAAAAAGCAAAAAGTTGCTGCTATTCTCTGACACTGAACTCAAAGGTCTGTTGTTCACCTCTGCTTGCCTCTGTTTTAGTGAAGAAGTCTCAGTTTGGCCCTGTGGATCTTCCAAGAAAATCTGTCATAAAACATTTCTGTTTTGGAGTTTAAAGTTATGACGATGAGTTCTCTGAACTGCAAACCAAGCACACACAGAGAGATCATCGAGGGCCCTTGAAAGGGGTTACTTGAATTTGATTCATGTCTCATAATATTTGTATCTGGCAGTGTTGCTCTGTGTCTGCGTGGCACGTGTTCATTCTCACTGTCCTGTGAGCTTTGCATCAGCATTTGAACTGAGTCCAGGTCAAGTTATTTATTTGTCTCAGTATTCATTCAATGACATGAGGCTGGCAATGACAGGATTTTTGAAGTCGTACAGATGAACAAAAAGCATCAAGTTCATTAAAGACATGTTTACATGAACAGAGCCACTGAGTCAAATCTCAGACTGAGCTCTAAATGCTTATTGATCAAAGTCATTTGGCCTTGTTTAGAGGAAGTTAACCCTTTCCGTAGACCAGCAGATGGTCTGGACATAAAACCTTTTGTGATTCAAAGCTTACAAATGTTGCTTTGAGGGTTAGAAAAAAAATATTGGATCCCTTTCAATTAACATGCCTTAATTAGGGCCCTTAATTTTCTTTGCAGTTTTGCATTTTTGTTCCATTTATGTTCATTTTGGTGGTGTCTTTGCCACAAGCCCCCATTGATTTCCAACCCTGCTCTAGGCACACACAAACATTCATGCAATTGTGTACACACTTTGCAGCACAGCCTCTGAAATGCTGGAGGAACATAAATGTAGTATTAAATTTAATTACATTTTCTGTAGTCTTAAATTTTAGTTTTTGCACATTGTGTTAAATTAAGGGGTCAGTAAAACACTGCATGAGAGACTGACCTCAATACAGATGCAAAATTACCTATAGGATAGTATGTGTCTGTAGGCATTTCAAATACAAATTTGGAGGAAACTCGCTGAATGCAAAGCAGAATGCATATATCCAACATGTTGATAATGAAGCCTCTGTGAAAAAATCACTAAACAGGAATTCTGTCACTGATATGATCATTTATTTTGCATACTGTATGTTGTCTACATTGTCTAGGCACGCTATTCACCAAAAACTAATTTTGCAAATCAAGTAAATGTGAATTGATTAAACAAAATTAGTACTACTAACTGCAGGTTGCACAGCACAAAACCCCAGATTGTAGGCCAGTTTGGACTGTTTTGCAGCAAACGACAATCTGGTGTACTTTACTGGGACTGTATTACAGATATCCTTATTAAATGAAATTCTGCTCACACCAATCTTTTAAGACCACAATGCATCAAGCACATTTGCCTAGAAAAAAGGCAGTTTACTCAAAAAATGTGAAGCGGTTAAAGCAACTGGTTGTAAGGTATTTTTAAGGTTTCAAAATAATTCTGATGGCACACTGACTTATAATAAGGCGAATGGCTTCCAAACATCTGTTCTGGGAGCATGTAAGTTTGATGAGCCGTAAAGCAATCTGTGGAAAGGGCGGATTGCTTTATGGCAGAAACGAATGCAAAAGGAACAGCTATCTACATGAATTACACTTACTTAGCAGTAGGCGATTCCAAAGTTGCAAAAATTCACAATGTATATACTATATTCAGTGCACTAAAAAGGGTAAATTAAATCTGAAGAAATCTGATGTATTCCCACATTGCAGTTCAAGTATTCAGGTGGAGCAGTCAGGGAAATGCCAGGGCCATGTGACTTATTGTGCTGCTCATTCTGTGTGGGATGTTCATGTGTGTGGTAGTAGACGTTCAGCGGTACGAGGAAGCACAACGTAAAGGAAGTGTGGTGATACGCTGCTTCAAAGAATGCTATATCTGATATAGACTAATTTCCTGTAAACTGCTTCTGGAATAACAGGCAAGCATTTAACAGATTTCTACTGAGGATAAGTTCTCTCTGTCTCTCTGCCATAAACAGAGGCCTAATCTCTATTATAGGAAGAAGTGGAAAAAAAAAAAATACATAGAACTAAAGCACACACTTATCATCATATCTGTCAGAAATGGACCCGTTTGCGGTGACCAAATTATCAGCTGATTTGGGTTAGTGGTTGTGTGTGTTGCACAAATGAGCATTGCTTAAATTGATAAATGATGCATTTTCTTATTCAAATTTTCTTAATCGTCTTCATAAAGTCAGAAAGTTCATAAATTTCCATTATTATGACATTATTAATGTTATTTTCATATAAATTGCCTTTTTTCCATTCTAACAGATTTTCCAATTTAATTTACTTTCTCTGTTTGCAAAATTGAATTGGAATAATCACATTTAGTCTTCCTTGAAAAGACAGCTGAAATAGATTGCTCATTGTTGCCACTGTTTTTGTCACCAGGGTTGGCTAAATAACGTCGCCAGTTCTCCAAAATAACGGTTTGCCTGTCGTTGCACACATCCGTATGTGCTGCAGGTTCCCCAGGGAAGAGCTGCAGCACGCTTCTGGCGACCCATTTTGTTAGCTGCGTATTTGTCACAAACGTTTAAAAATAAAGTCTTATTGCAAGGGTTTTAAAGTAGAGGCTTAGTAGAGCTTGCAATTTAAAGTTTGATTTTTGTAGATTTGTTTTCTGGGATCTTTCTGAGGGAAACAGTGTCGGCTGCCTTTGCTGTTGTTCAGTCTGCTGTGTGTGGTGTACTCAGCTTCATTCTGAAGTTCTCTTGGCAGCAGTGTCCTGTAACAACAGCGGCTAGAGTTTTACACCCTGCACTCTTACCCTCTGTCTGAGAGACAACAGAAACTCTCTTCACAGTATTTGTGTTCTAGCGCAGTAATGATATTCCTCAAACAAGGTTTGTTCAGAACCATTAACCTAAGTATGAAACGATTCCTATGAACTCAGCTTGACAGACTCAAGCTTTTGAATTTTGTTTTGTAGATGATTTCTTTCAGTGATAGATTGATCTTTCATTTCTTACATGTAGCCTGTAAAAGGAAAATTCTGTCATCATTTATTCACCACTACTTGTTGTAAACCTGTCTGTTTCTTTCTTCTGTAGAACACAAAATAAGATGTTTTGAAGAATGCTAGGAACCGAACAGTTGACGGTAGCCATAGTATTTAGAAGTCAATGGCTGCCGTCAGTTGTTTGGTTTCAGCATTCTTCGAAATGTGTTTTTTTTTGTGTGTGTGTTCGTTTCATTCTGAAATGAGTAACAGTGGTTACTGCCGGGCTGCTGTTGCGTCTGATATGGGCTGTTCTGTCCCTCAATAACAGCATCTTACATTACAGATTCATCATAAAATCAGCAGTGAAATCTGCCACTCCAACACTTCAGATTAGACTAAAATGATCAAAATGATTGTTAAAATAAACCTTAGTCACTTGTTTCCAATGTGTTTCCAACTTCAGTCGCTGCACAGCCAGAAACAGCAAAAAGTTTGACATCCGGAATTTGCAGAAGTTCAGAATGAGTCATTTTTGCAGCTTAGTTTCAATAAATGCGTTTTCATGCGTTCATGTAGAAGCTTTTGCACAAAGCGACTTGAATTGCATTCAAGAGATATTTTTTTCAGAATCAAACCCATGACTTCGGCATTGCTAGTGTCATGCTCTTTTATTTGACATGTTATTTCAGAATTATTGTGTTCCAAAATATCAGCAAATTTTGCTAAATTGAGGCTTTTTGCATTTTGCAAAAATGTACTGATACTTTTCGGCCTGATTCCACTGAACAGCATTTTAATCGATTGACAGACACTCCTAGATTGTTCAGATTACTAATCCTAAATATGAGAAACAGAGCAGTGCTTAACCTACCAAACACCAATAATAACATTAGTTTTTGGTACTCCTGTGTTTAATGCATATTGTTATTTGCTCTCCTCTGAAGACCCTTTCCATGCATTATGTAAGTCTCTCATTCTGTGTGTCTTCCTCAGCCTCCGCTGCCCCAAACCACAGTGGGACGACTCCGATATCACGAAGAACAAGGTAGGCCAAAACAACTTTCATTTTGAGCCACAGAACAGTAGAGCTGTCAGATTTACTGCATTGATTCTGCTGTTTTTCTTCTTCTTTGTTTTTCTTCCTTTGACTTTGTGTGTCAGATATCAGCGAGTCCGTGGATGACAACAGCATGATGTTTAAGGCCTAATATACAGCAGTATGTCAGGTAATGTCAAAAAAGATTCTAAAACTTGCATCACAACAATATACCTTCTGCATAGGCAGCTGCCTTCTCAGGCAGAATCTTTGTGTGTGTGTGTTTTTAAATTCAGAACAATCCAGGATAGCATTCCACCATCTTTGATTTAGAAGAGAGAGGAATGATTGGCATCTTGTTTGTTTCACTGTTCTGTTTCGTATGAGTACAGTATGTTCCAGGTTAGTTTGTTCCAGAACACACATTCTGTTCCATTTAGCCAGGCTTTCCCAAACGGGGCTCCAGACGGAATTTTTAGGGAGTTGTGAGTTGATGAAAAGCTATAAATTAATAAAAATATAATTAAATCATAAAATTTCAATAAATAAATACATAAGTTTAAAACAAATGAAATAAGGTTGAAATGCCTGAGGCATTCCGGCACACAGTGGATTTGTCCTTTTTTTCAGCCTGTCTGCCGTTTTTGTTTAGACCAGTGAGAAAATTGGACAACATTTTTTGTTGTAAATCTTAACCAGTAGATGGAAAACAAGCTAATGTGGCTTCAAAAAACCTCAACACTTTGGGTAAAAAGGTAGCCTATCATGCAGAATTGTTCATGGAGCAGATAAAATTCCCATAATTCATCATTTTGACTCACCCTTTTCTTAAAAAAAATGTATATATTTAAAGGCTGAAATGTGTGGTTTATAATTTTATACAACTTTTTTTTTTTGTCAAATCTTTATTTGAACATGTAGTATATGTTAGTAGATAACATGTTATGTTGTAAGTCATAAAGAATTGGGTAAAGCATTTTATTTGGGTACATATTTATATCTACCGTACATATACATATCTTTGTGTGTTTTTAATTTTAATGTGCTCCCCAACTTTCAAAACCCCAGTTCAATCCTGCACTTAAGTAACTGAAATGAATCACTCTATATAGTCAGCAATTACGGCTTGTAATGAATAACTTGAAAATGATGATTACAGCATTATTGAGCTCTATTCCTGTTGAACATGAATCAACTGACACTGAGAACCTATGTGATAATCAACAAGATGAAATATAAATAAAATATTCATTGCCTAGTGTTTATAGATTTGTTGTATTTCTGCTGCAATAAAAAAAAAAACCAGGATCACACTTCTCAGTTTGTTTTGGGCATGTACTTATGTACAGAAAATTTGTAAACAGTCAAATTTGGCCTGCAGTTGCCCACTCAAAAAAGTATATTAATGTAAATTTGAATCAAAATCAATATTGTTAGATACATTTTGGGAAATAATCAACTATTGAAACAAGTATTAAAATGTCTGTCATTATCATGCATAAATATGAGAAGCACAGAAACAACACACAAAAACAGCAAAAAATAGTCAATTTTTTAATTACCTTTAAGATCATGAAGATTAAGGCATTATTGTGTGCTTTATAAGTACTTATAAGCAGCCAATATTCAAGTAATATGCTAATAAGCAATTAGATAATAGTGAATAGTGTTCCCTAATCTAAATGAGTACTAATTTAAAGTTCCTACCTGTGTGTTATCCAAGTATGAGAGTGTGTGTTCTCTGTGTGTTCATCAGTGCTGCACGTCTTCCTTAGATTGTGATCTTTGGACTGAATCACGTCTGGCTTTCAGTTTCCTAATTGCCTTATCTTTAGCATTTTCAAAAAAAACAGCGCCTCAGACATTGCCTCAGACGGCATGTTCACTCAGAGACAGAGATACGCTGATTGCTGGCTTTCTCATCCTGTGACGTATAGTGTGGTCTGTTATTGTGACATACTGATAATTCTGACTACAAGAGTACCAAGAAGAACACAAGCAAGTCTCTGTTTTTGCCTTGCTGTCTTCAGGGCCAATAATAAGTATCAGATCATTTGGGTAGACGATTTTTATTTGTGGCCATGTTTTCAGTGGTCATACTGGGACAATAATGAAATAAATAAATACATACATACATTCATACATCAATAAATCAGTAAATGAATGGATTATAATTAAAGACCAAATAAACATGTTTTGTAGTTTTTGCCCCCAAGAAGAAAAAAATGTAAAAATTGTGAAATATTATTACAAATGGATTCTTTCATGAATAGAAAGTTCAGAAGATCATTTATTTGAAATAGAAACCTTTGTAATGTTTTTACTGTCGCTTTTGATCAATTTAATGCATCCTTGATGAATAAAATGATTAATTAATTTAGTTTTCTTACTTACACAAACTTTAGAATGGTAGCGAATCATGGTTTCCACAAACTTACGAAGCAACTGTTTTCGACATTGATAATAATCAGAAATGTTTCTTCAGCTCAAATCAGCATATTAGAATGATTTCTGAAGGATCACGCGACACTAAAGTGTAATGATGCTGAAAATTCAGCTTTACATCACAGCAAAAAATTACATTTGATATTATATTGCAATAGAAAACTGTTCTTTTGAATTGTAATAATATTTCTCATTTTTTACTGTATTTTTGATCAAATAAATGCAACCTTGGTGAGCAGAAGAGACATACATTTAAAAATCTCACGAATCCCAAACTTTTGACTGCTTTTTAGTTTTAGTATTCAGTAATAGCAGAACTCATATCCTCCAGGCCAGAAATGACGGCGCATGCACATCTGAAGCAAATAAATGAACAAAATACTCTTAAATAAATAAATAATACGGATTATTTTCATTAAACAAATCCTGCTGAAGATATACCTGCGTCTCCTGAGTTTTCTGTAGCACACAGACAGTGCCCTCAGACCTACTGTGGGTTCACAAGCTGTTTCTCTCTCGCTTTCTCTAAATGTCATTATAATAAAGTATAATGTGCCTCTCCCATTTATTTTAGAGCAAGCAGACAAATGCACCTCCCGCTGGAAAGATGAGGCCATGCAGAATGGTACAGTAACACTCTCCATCATCCATTTATCCTCCTCTGTCTCTCTCTCCTCTCTCTTTCATCAAGTGCTGCTATCGTGGGTGTTTTATGAGAGAATATAGATCATCATGTCAGAGATGGAAGAGTGTTAACCTCATTATACTTACTAATGAGACATATTTCTGAGTCAATCAGTACATTCAACCAGAAAAAAAAAAAAAAAATAGGGATGGACTTGATTTTATTCATCTGCATGATATGTTTGAGTTTGCTAAAACAATTATATTTGGCTATTGGCTAACATGACAGAATCAAAGAATGTTACATCAGTGGTAAAAGAAAGTCAACAAAGAGCAAATTTCAGCATTACATTTGTATACTTTCAACAGTGCAATAACTGATCATAATGATCATATTGTTCAGTTTTTGGGAATGTTGATTTGATTGTTCATAAAGGATTTCTTTAGCTTTAACAGTTCCCTTGGATCCTTAAAAACTGGAAGTCAGTTTGATCAAATTAAGGGCACTGTAGTAGTAACGACACAGTAATCTTTTTGTGCCTTACTGTAAACTCATTATTATCTGATCTGCAAATTGCAATATCGTTTGACCTTTAATGTGTGTGTATTAATATATTAGTATATATTGTGTTTGTATTTTAAACCCAAGCCTGTTTAATATCTGAGATATGTGATTATTTTGAGATTATATGGTTTTGTTATAGACAGTATTCATTTTATTTGTGCAGGTCTTGAAATGTCTTAAATTATTTTTTTAAAAACTCACCAGATACTCTTTATTTTTCAATGAAACTTTTTTTTTCCCTAGGTGGGTGTTCATAATAACTGGATACTCAGTTTGCTCTTTGCCAAAGTTAGAATAAAAGCCGATACTGGAGCAGGATTACTGTTGCTTTCATAGTGGCCTATATTAGTGCAACACAATACCCTGTGCTTTGTGCTTTCTGAAATACTAATGTTCACTGCTATTGTGGCCACTAAAAGCATTTGGATACTTTAGTATCAGCTGCATCAACAAAGCAAGTCTCATTTATTTTTATGGACAAGTTTTTAAACAAGATATTTGTTAGATTCAATGTCAGATATTTTAAATAATAAAACTATAGACAAACTCTTAAAATTAAAGAAAAAACTACAGTATTTGGACACTTATGTCACAAAAAATCTGAATTTTATTGCTTAGATAAAAAATATTAGAACAAGTGGCATCTCCAAACAAATGCTACTTAGGCTTCTTTCCTGATCCCCTTTTGCAGTGGCTTGTAACTTGCTTTCTAACACTGATGACACAATGTTAAGTCATTGAGCAATAGTTCATTCATGATCCAGAATGAAGTTGCAGACCTGCATTAATCTGGAAATCGTTGTTTTATTGTCATTTATCCAATATACTACACTTTCTCAGTCTGCCTCTAGGGGGCAGTAAAAGCATATTGCAGCCCAGCAGCAAGTCCAATACAGTCACAGTCAGTGACCAATAGTGAGTGAAGCTTTATTTATATAGCACCTTTTGAAAACAAAGTGTTGCAGAGTACATGAGTGCATTCACAGAAAATAATCCATGCATAATAGAAATAAACGAATAAAACAAAATACAACCAAAAAATCCAAAAAGGCCCTATAGTGAACAAATATGTTGCGTGTCTTTTTAAAAGTGAACAGCGAGTCCTTTTTTAGTTGTGTTTTCGCCACAGTCAACAAGTTACAATAGTCCATCGATAGTCTAAACAGATTTTACAGAAAGTCATGATGATAATCTTTGTATATCTTCACGCTTTAGTTGTATTTAACAGATTAGAGCTGTGTGATAATATAGTTTACATATTATGACCAGTGTTGGGGAGTACTGTAACTAGTTACATGTGACGCCATTACATAATTTAACTACAAAATAAATGTAACTGTAATCAGTTACATTTATTTTGTAATTTACTTTCCAAAATGTTAACGATTATGAAGTGGGTTACATCTGTATCCTTCTTGTATTTATTACTATTTCTTGTTATGGTTTTAAATCTGTATTTAACCTCAGAGCGATCTCAAAGTAAAAGAGGTGTTAAAGTCTGATTCTGTGGTGGCTGTGTGTGTTGTGTACTACTGTCAAGGTTAACCCTGCATGCTTCACATGTTTAAAAATGATTAACAGTTGAAAACATTCATTAGAAATTTTGAAAAGTAATCAAATGTAATCAGTTACATTACTTTAGAAAAGTAATTGAAATAGTTGCACTACTTATTACATCATAAATAGGGTAACTTGTAATCCGTAACCTATTACATTTATAAAGTATAGTAAAGTAACCCAACACTGGTTGTGACAATATAAACAATCAAGTTGTTGCTTTATGTGAGTATGTGAATATACCGCTGGGGGTTATTTAATATAGTTTACATTTTGTGATGATACATACAATCAAACAATTAAATCGCTTATGTATGAAGGATTGTGTCATGGGCGGCGCTAGGGAGGGGCTAGCAGGTGCTCCAGCACCCCCAAGAAAAACCAAAGCACCCCTATAGCACCCCCATAAAAAGATGAAATAAAATAAAAACATTTGACTCATGCATAACTACTGCAATGCAATAGGCTACAACGTGACGTGATTTGCAGTTGCACATAATGTCAGCATTTTATTTTAAAAATGGATCGGTTCAGTTGTGCCAAGTAGGCCTGCCCCTGACTAGAGATTTTTCTAGTCAACCAGTCGCACGTTTATATTAAATTGATTTGTATAATAACCTAAACCATCCTTTAATATAGGCGTTTAGGCATATTATAGCCTTTTCCGCGCTCAAGCCAAAGCACCGGCTAAAGTAATGATTATGAATGCATCGGGGAAAAAGAAGACATTTTAATTATTTATTAATAAGTGCTTTCTCAGTCAGTGTCGGC
>JAFVLL020041166.1:9590-84946 GCA_021397915.2 Tor tambroides | reverse complement strand
TATTTGTTTTGTCTGGTTTAACAATAAACTGGTATAGTGTTAAAACATTTGTTGTTTGCCTCTTTTATGTTGCGGTATATGAGCCAGCCGTAACACTGAAACTAAACCACTCTAGGATGAAGCTTCTCATTACAAAATTAGCTTTTTTTTTTTTTTTTTTTTTGTAATAACTAAATTATCTTCATAATATACAGTATATATTTAGTTTTGTCCAAGTGCAATTATGCATGTGTTGTTCTATGCCATGTTGACTTTAAACCATAGAAAAAGCATTTGCTTTTACTGACATTCAATATCATGATGTGCAGAAAATCGAATCGTAAAGATGAAATGAATTGGCTTTTGTGAAAAGCACGTTTACCTGTGCTCCTGAGGGAACATGTCCAAGCCTTTTATCCCCTCTGGTCCCACACATTATCTCCACTTCATAGGGTAAGACTTTTGACACCGCTCTCTCCTCTATAATAGCTGTAACATTGCCACCGGCAAACATGGAAGTGATTGCAACTCTGATAATACTGTTAACATGGAAACAAAGTCCCACGCACACAGAGACGCTGCATCCTGAGATTTGCATGACTTTTTCTTGCCAGAGCAGGCCTGCATGCCAGCGATCTCACAACCGACTGTCTGACAGCTGCTCGAATACCTCAACTGTTGGCTAACATGTCCCCAAATGCAGAAGGCAGTGCTTGAATCCGGATTTACATGCATTGCTGCTTTGCAGGTTTGATGTTGGAGAACAGCATTTTTAAAGCGATGTTTCACCTTTAAGGAATGTTTCTGGGAGCCTCTGGTGCTCAATAACTCCACAAAACTGAGATCCGATGCCAGCGGAGGGAATAAAAGACAGAACGGAGTGAGGGTTCAGGGAAATGACTAGGAATTATAAAGAGGAGATGTTTGTGCTTGTAATAATAATTCATAAATCAGTTGCAGATGGACAGCTGCAGGAAGGGAGAAAGGAGTTTGCTGTTTGTTACTGACATCATCTTTACATCATCATTTGGTTCAGGAACTAAAACTATAAATCAGTTTGAGCTCTTCAGAATTAAGACAGACAGGCTAGAAAGGGGAGGATATAAGGAAAGTTAGGGCAGATTCACGTTTACTTTAACTAGGCTCTCTCACAAACAAACCAGGATCTCCTCCAGAAGTAAAAGGTTGACCATATAAATGATGGATTACAAACTCATTTATTTATTACACATAAGCATTCACTAAATCATAAAATGACTGAATCATATGATGATAAAAAACAAAGTGATAAATTGTAAGTTGCCAAATAATCTGCACAAAATGTTTTTAGTCAAAATTCTTGTGCAAAAAAAAAAAAAAAAAAATATATATATACATAATGTATATGTAATATATGTATATTATTTATATATGTGTGTGTGTTGTGTGTGTACTCTGGTAATGGAGAAAAAAAAGATTTTGAAGACTTTTTGAGAGTGAATTTTGCACATTTAGTCCAAAATTTTCGTCCGAAATTTTTGCACGTTGAAAAATAAATATGACCTCATGTTGTGTCAATCACGTTTACACACACTGCCTCTGAAACTTTTGTCTATCATAAAAAATTCAGATCGGGTTCGATATTCTACGTTGTTTGCATCCGTAGCAAGCATTTTGAAAGGTGTTTTGACAATTCAGAGCCACCGTACAATCGAACACCAAAATCCAGAATAGCGATTGTCAAGTTCATCCACTTTACCTCACAGCACAAAGCACTGTAAAGATCCTTGCACACTGAGTTCACAGAAATTGGTGGTCTTCTTTTTAATATGTGGCTCTAGTATCGCTAGCAAAGCATCAAACTTAGCGACTGGTGTCCTGAAGTAAACTTCTCCCGTGATAACCCCGCTGCTCCTTAATAAGGAGGTGGAACTCTCCTTCCTCTCTATATCTCAGGATTGGATGGACCCAATATTTCCTTTCTTTTTCTCTTTTTAAGAATCGAGAGGACAACAAAATCAGACTTACGCATCGGACTTGGTGTGCAAGGTTTCTGTGCATGACGAATTTTTAAGATGACGAATACGAAAAAACGCATACGAAAATGTCTCAATGTGCAATGTTAAGAAAGTCCTGCTGTCAGAATGTCTTTAATGCAGGAAGCAAAGCATGCAGAGACACTCGAGTGGAATGAAGAACATTAAACTGCCATTTTCTGTGCACTCACTGTGCATAGTAATTCTGCCAGAATCAAGTGGAGCAGGCAGTTGTTCAGTACAGTAGGTAAAAGGTGGTTTGATCTAGAATTACATCCCTGTAACAAGCAATTTTTTTTTGTACATTTATGTAGTGGAAAGGAAATGGAATGAGATGCTGTAGTCAGCAGGTGATTTTTTTGCCTTTTGATGCCAAACGCTGAGTGAAAATGAGGAAGAACTTGTTTGTTAGACAAGTATGCCAGACAGAGCTTAGCTGTTGACAGTTCTGAAGCAATGTTGCAACTGCCTCATAAATGAATCATGACATGAATTAACATTGTGTAATGTGAGAGTCTTTTGTTTTTAACTCATCATGTGAAGCTGTTTTTGCCAGGCTTAAAGGGGTCATGGACTGAGAAACCAAAATTCCCTTGATCTTTTCACATATAAGAGGTCACTGTACATCCTGAAAGTTTAAGAACTCAAAACTTTGTTGTTACTCTAAAAACAGTTTATATTAAAGCCAGTCTGCCAAATCGACAGCTTGTGGAGTGTTCTACTCTATGATGTAATAGTGTGGATAAGCACCGCCTCCACAGAAGATGATCAACACCTGCTTCTACATCGCTGCCCGTTTAGCCCCGCCCACCGATTCTGCATCACTGCCTGTTTAGCCCCGCCCACAGATTTGTGCACGTAGTGTTTACGAGAGAGGCGAACGCGCAGGTCTACACAGAAACCAAACGATAAAGATGCTCTGAAGACAACAGGACGCTCTGCAGTGCCAAGCTGTGGAAGAACAATGTTTGTATTGCCTTCCTTCTGATCCCAACTTTAGGAAAGAGTGAATGAACTTTATTTTTTAATTAAGTTGGATATGTATTGATTTATTAATGCGTTTTTGACCTAAATCACAGCAGCATCCATCTATGAGGAATGTCGCTGTCAAACATACACAACTATTAGCCAATCATAGCAGTGGGTGTTTACTTCCGAGTCTACAATCTGCCACACCTATTCAGAGTGTTTGATGAGGGGGTCAAAATCAGGACAGAAAATATGCATTTACTTCTAAATAATTGTTTTTTGATGTACAAATCATAACATTATAAGTGGACCTCTGAGAACAGTACAAAATAAAAAACAAAGGCAGTTCATGAGCCCTTTAAATGATGAGATTGATTTGTCTCATATTCATCAAGTTCCAAATTAAGAGTCAAATGAGTTTTGAATTCACTGGAATATCCTGATATAGGCATTACCTCATGGTTATTTAATACATAAACTATTTTAAAATCAATTTCTGGCAAAGATAACTAGTCTCTATCACAATTTTTGCCACTACTGTGAGATTAAATTATAGAAACTGATGTAAGTCTTGCTGTTCACTCCTCATGTAGCTACATTTTAATAATGTCACAGTAGCTCAACTGTTTTCAAAATATTGTAGCCATTTCAGTAACAATTACCCCTTGTTTTCCCATGAGTAGCGATCTAGTGTGACAAATGCGTACATCTGGTTTTTATGCTGCAGTGTAATATACACTGAGTGAGCAAAGACAACAATTCAACACATTCTCCTACACCGCCTCCCTCTGTATACTAACATCGGAAATCTGATTCGTTTTAGCAAATGGGTTTGTTGAGATGGTTAATTTCAGTGGTGTTCACCGAGGTCCTTGCATAGGGGGTCAGGGTTTGGCTGGTTGTGCTTGCCACTGTTAGTGCCATAACCATTCTGCAGGCAAAAATCTTTCTCCATTGACAGCCATTCAGAAGTGTAAAGAAAGTACTGACAAAACACTTTGGTTTATGGATGGACTGCTTCCATCACATTTGTCATCGTCTTTTAGGAGAGCTGGGTGCGATGCTTTGCAGAATGTCTGCTATATACACATTTGTTCAAAACAGATGTGTCCCAATGTTTCCAAGTTGTCTCCGAGTCATTGAGAGGACTGTCGACACGGTTTAACCTCTCAGCGTTAAAGATTTAGTTAAAAGGATATGTTTCTCTTTATTTAGACTCAAGCTCTTTGATTACCTCCTCGTAAACTCATTGGATTCCTCCAGATGACAAATAGGTTACCGTTAGAATCCATTGTATGCAGAAGATTCTGTCTTAAAATTAAGAAAGACAGTCTGTTATTTTTCTGCAGTTCTCAAATTTCCCTCATTCTCTTTCATACAAATTTGACCGTTGAGGTCTCAAACTGTAACAAAAGAATTTGCCAGATGTAATTGCTATGTTTTTGTACTTTGTGATCATGGGCTGCAAGCAAGAGAGCTACTCGACTTTCAAACTCTGGAAAAACCTTTTTGTTATTTAGCATGATCGTCAACACTGTATTGCCATTGTATTGTTCTATTCTGTCGATTAAGGCAAAAACCAAACTGTGGACTGACACTGCTGTGCAATTCATATAGTGTATTTTGATGCCGTCTAGTTTGGCATAATTATTTCAGTTAGACCTGCTGCTCAACAGCACATACTTAGTACATCATTTAACTTTACATTGTTTTAAATGTCTCTTCTTGTCAAGATTGGTGATATTTGGCCTGAATAAATTGCCATGTGACTATGTTGACAGCCAGAACTCTGGCTATACAAGATTGTCTGAATTACAAGGAGGTTCGGATATAAATAGCGGCATTGGACTCTAAAAACATAGAACAGGCCACAGTTGGAGTTCTAGTAGGTCTAAACTCCTCAACTCAGATTGGAGTGATGAGTTTACCATCACTGTAGAAAGTTCTTACCACAGGAGTCTTCAAGAAGGAGCATCATGATCTTCCTCCCATGGTCTTCCATTTAGTTCTGTTCATTTTAATGAGGTTTTAATGAAGTAATGCAATATTTACTTGTTAGCATTATTCATTTTCTTTGCAAAGCTTTGTACTTCACTTGTGTCCAAATGTCCACGTAAAACCTAGTGTACCGCTGCCGTGATATTCTGACCCGCGGTGAGGGGGTATTTATGCTCACTGGCACCGCCCTGGTTTCCAGCGAACTTCACCTGTTATGCCATCATTAGAGTCAAACAGGAAGTCCCACTCCAAAGTCATGCATTGGTGTCAGGCCAGGCCATTCAAACCTTCTGATCAGTATTTTGAAAATGCAGTATAGTCCGTGTTTCCACACTTCGCATGAAATCAGCCGCATGCCAGCAAACCACTGAGAATGCACTACAATCCTGACGAGTCATGGCGATAGAGCGGAGGCAAAAAAGACCTCTAATACTAGCTTTCTCTATTCTTTTTCTATTCTATCTATATGTTTTCTTTATCTATTATAAAATTATATAATTAAAAGCCACATGTGGAAGCTAATGTAATTTGCAGTGAACTACACTTTTGCAACATGTTTCTTGCAAGTCTGTCTCTCCAGTTCTGGTGATCTTGGTTTGGCAGAGATGTGTTTGTGGAAGGATCCTGGACTGGTGCAGAGTAATCTCGGCTAACCGGTTGGGATTTTCTGAATCTGCAGTGCTGTCCCCTGCTGTTCTACGAGCTCTCTGGCTCTGCTGGTGCTCGATGGGAAAGTTTAGGGGTTGCTTGCCAAACCTGATTTATCAAGAGCCTTAAGTTTCATTTGGAGTTTTACAAATTAGTTTTGGGATGGCAAACAAAACTTTTACCGTGAAGGTTTTTGTTTAATGTCGTTTGTAGCTACTCTAAAATACATTTACTAAGAGAGGCAAAGATGTCCTTCTGAATGTATGTGGCTGTAGCTGTTGTGCTTTAAAGAATTGAAAGACCTCTAAGAGGGTTTTACCATGTATAACAGCTGCCAGACAAACCTGAATCAGCAGTTCAGAGAGAGGTATGATGAATATGAAAATGGTCACGCAGCATATTGCAGCCTAAAGTGAGTCAAAAGTTAATAATAATAACACAGGTTGGGGGTTTAATTCAATTTTTATTAATTAACAATAACAACTGATCAGATGACATAAACAGTAGCAGCTGTTCAATCTGCACACATCTCAAAATATTGTAATCGTAAAAAATCATAATTGTAAGGATTTCAATAATAGTCCTGTGTATATGTGGACAATTTCAGCTCTGACTCTGAGAAGGAGAAGAAAGAGAGGTAAATTAAAGTCAGATTTAACAGTCAAATTTAGCTTTGGCTAGGCTGTGCATGGCACATTGACTGCTTCTGACCATGTGAAAGGCTATATGTGATCCATACTGAAATCCATGTTCACCGTCTCCGGTTGACCCGAGGGTAAACACAAGGAAGCTGCATGCAGGCACAGTCTATTTTAGCTGTAAAGCACCACATTAAGAAGTTTCTGCCAGACTTCTCTACTGTCTTCAAGTTTATCTGTCTCCTGTGTTTTTCCTTTTTTTGGCTGGGGTTTTGTGGCAGAGATACAAGGGTACTAGATAGGGTACTTGATGCTTAGAAAACAACATATATAACATTGTTCCCTTGTACTGCTGTGCATGGAAGTCAAGGGAAGTTCACTTGACAAAATACGTTCATTCACAGTGGAACATCATCACAAACAGATGAAACTTGAGTCAGGCATATAAGAGAAGTTTGAGGTATGGTATAATACAGTGTTTCCCAACCTTTTTTCTGCCACGGCACAGTTTTGATAAGTAAAAAATCCCATGGCACAGAAATATAGCAAAATTTTGTTTTATGTTCTTTTGTTTTAGAGAATTATTAACGTCGTCGGAGTTGGTCAGAGACTCTTATTATATAATTGTATAGTCTCAGTTGCTATTTTGGCTTGATATATGATCAGACATTTGCACTTAACATTTTATGAAAATCATGCTCAAATGGAGTTGGTTTTTGATGAGCAAATGACGGGGATTGCTGTTTTTTTTTTTTTTTCCATCATTAGAACAGCCACATCTGAAGCAGTAAGTTCATCACATTATGTTCATCAACTTATAGGTTGTAAAGTTTTTATTGGAGCTATATTGGCACTGAGTTTTTCTTGTGTTTAATGCATTTGGCCAAAATCTCATGATGTAAAAGACAAAGCACCATGCACAAAATATTTAAAACGTGCAAAAGTATGTTGGCTACAACCAAGCGGCAAATAAAACTCTTCTTCACTCTTCAAATACACACACATAAATCATTAGCCTTTATAGACATAGTGTGTCTTGAGTAAAGAAAATTATGTACTTATTTCAAACATCAGTTCTTTATTTGTCCTTGCATTGCAAACAAGCAGAGATCTGTCTCCAAACTGCGTGGCGCTTCGTTGAATGAAGGCAGGGTGGAGTTATGAGGATTCGCTGACAGTTTAATCCAATGGCGTTACGAGGTTTAGTCACAAGCTCTTTTGAATGCTTTTCATTGGTTAAACATTTGTAAAAACCCACAAACAGACATAAGGATTACCAGTTGCACTGATTTAAAATAATAATGCAATACAATAGAGATAGGAAGTTTTGATCATTTTCACAGTGGTTGGGAAACACTGGTATAATAGATATGATATGCACCTATCAGCCACATCATGGTCTGCGGCTTCGCTGCCCAGTGTGTAGCAAACTACAGTGCACTGTGAGTTCTGACTCCTTTCCTGCAAGTTTTTCAGCAATCGGAGCTTCTGTGTGATCTGACTAGATGGGATAGCCTTAGCTCCTCCCATGACCCTGACTCCGGTTCACCAGTTGTCTTTCCTTGCACCAGTTTTGTAGGTACTAACCACTGCATACCATGAACCATGTGTGTTTTTAACAAACTTGTGTGTTTGATAGTTTAAGCGCAATAAGACATGAAAGAGAGCTTAGTTTAGTTCTTACATGCTGTGCGCGTGTTTCAGATGTGTGCGCTCAGAAAACTGTATCAGAAGTTTAACTGATATGGTTTTAGCAGAGTGTCTGAAGTATGAGCTGTAAAGGCACAGCCCTATTCTGGAAAAGGGGGCGGAGAGCAGCAGCAGCTCATTTGCATTTAAAGAGACATGCACAAAAACAGCCTGTTCCCGCTTTCACTCAAAGTAGGCATTTTCAAAATGACATAATAAATGATCTGTGGGGTATTTTGAGCTGAAACTTCACAGACACATTCTGGGGACACCTGAGACTTATATTACATATTGTAAAAATGGGCATAAATAGGTCTCCTTTAATATAATAAATGTTATTCACTTCACCTCTCAGTTGCTTTTAATGTTGTGACTGATCAGTGTACTTCTGTAAATAACTGAAATATTAAATCACCATATTATACATTGTGTATATAATACAGCCAAGTGCATTTCTGTAAATATTATACATTATTATTAATTCAATTTAAAGTTTATAAATAAAAAAAGTAATTTTTATATATTAGATTTGTTTTATCGTATCAATCATAAGATTTGCAATGTAACTGTCACATCTCATGCACTTTCTGCCCATGAACAACCTTTAACAAAGCACACCTGGCACTAATTAAGCTCAATAAAAGTGCTGGAGCCTCAACTCCTTTATTTTATTCAAACTGCCTCAGTCTTGGAGTGATGCACAGTGACTGATGGACTTAAATGCTGCTCAAGGCCTGATTGGATTTTCTGCCTCTGCTGTTGAGCTCCAGAAAGGACAAAAAGAACAACTGATGAACAGAGGCAAACTGATGCTGTTGTTCTTGGTTGATAATCTTGCCCTTCACAGTTATTCTCAAATCTTCTATGCAGCAAGTTTAAATTTGGCACAACAAATCAGTTACAACAGGTGTGGTTCATTGATGTCAGACCTGGCATTTTATATGGGAATGCAAATATAAATTGGATTTGAGAGCGGCAGTGGAGCAGAATGTTCCTCACACAAAGCCTTTGGCTGCAGAAGACATGGAATATTAGAAATAATATGGACAACTTTTATGATAGAACATCTAAAAGCATCTAAGTGGACTCAACTGTGCTAATTTGGGACGCCATGGATATGAACTAAAATGTGCTTTTAACATACTTTGTCTTAAAAAAAAAAGTGTTTAATTAGTACAGTTGAAACTGTCTTTCATACACTTTAAAATATACTCATCATACATAGAAAATACACTTATTAATAATTTAAAATATAAGATTAATATTTAATGAATATATACAAAAATGTATTTAAAATGCATTGCCCACATATTTTTATAGATTAAATAATTAATTTCAAATGTATTGTAATTGTGTTTACATTCCCTTTACATGATATGTTTATGGTGTCTTTAAATAGTACAATCAAGTACACTATTACTGTGGCATTAGTAGCTCTCTTTTACGCATTAAAAACATAGCACTTCAAGTACTCTATGACAAAATGATACTTAATGTTAAATGGTAAATTTTGGTACTAAATATCTAAACACATGAATAAATATTACTGCATTTATAGTAGCCTAAGCACAGTAACCTATAGGGTTTTACTTAAGTAATACATTTCTCCTGTATTTTTCATAAAAATCCAAGTAGAACTCAGAGATAGTAAAAATCCACAAAAATTTTATGTAAAGCGATCCTAGCACACTTTTAGCAATGCAATTATAAAACACTTCTGGTACTTTATCTGACTACTTAGTGCTAATTAGTGTATTTATATTAAGTGTACTTAAGTAGCACAGTTGGGAAAATGTACTTACAACTATTACATTACTAAAATATTTTAAATAAAATCAATTTAATTTAAATTTAGGATAACTATAAAAGTGTACTAACATTGAACTAATTTTTAAATCATTCAATGCACACTTTTAGGAAATACACTAATAAAAGTCCATATAGTGCAGTATAGTGTACTTTATTTCAATGCACTAAAAATCAACTTAAATATCAGTGGTATTTACTGTACTTTTGCAAATCCACTGAAGTACTACTGAAGTAGAAATATAGTTTTAATTTTTAGTTTACAGTTTTATTTAGCACAAAAATAAGAATGTACTACTTGCTTGTATTTAATTATTTTCTTTAGTGCGAATATTCAAGTACACTTTAGTTGAATGCACCTGGGTTGTAAACATTAACAGCAGTTTTGGCACAACATGAGGGTGAGTAAATAACAGAATGTTCATTTCGGGGTGAACTATTCCTAAGAGTGTTTATTTAAGCTTTTCCTAAGCTGATCTAAATAAGTTGTGTGAAAAACAAAGGCAGAGAGGGTAGAGAGAGGGAAAGTGGATAAGCAAACATGCTATGTGAGCCAAAAACGTGTGCCAGTGTGCTGGACGGCCTTCAAGCACTGAAGGACAGAGAAGGGCAAAGAGAAAGATGGATGAATGGGGAAGGAGAGCAGGCAACATAATGACTTCTACGGTCATTTCTGTAACAACATGAGCAGAGTCTCTGAGCAGAAGCATCAAAGACACAAGTTAGAGTTGTTAGTGTTAGCTGTGCTTTCCTTTAGGGCTGGGAAATGTTGCTAAAAAATACATAGTTCAATATTCAGTGTACATCTTGACATTTAAAAGTGTTGTTGTTGTTGTTGTTGTTGTTGTTTTTCCCCCAGAGTAACCAAACCCGGATCATTATGCAGCAAGTTAAATACAATAAATAATAATAAAAGAATTAAAAAGGACCCTGTCTTGTCAAGGACCCCGTAAAAGAAACAAACTGACACGTACAGTTTCAACAGAAACAAATCACATAAATGCAGTTCTAGCTACAGCAATGAGACGCTATTAAAACATCTCTGTTATTCTCACGAGTCATGAGTCAAGGAAGGATCATGAAATTGGCCCACGGCTGGCTAAGGTTTTTGGCACAAGGGCCACATTAGGCTTTAAATAGTACTTTGGCCAAACAGTATAATTCCCTCATAAATATAATGTTCTGCCTCGATTGGTTCTTGTACCCTTCGAGCTCAGAAACGGTTGTGTAGCCAGTCTAATACATGATGCACAGTTTTCTGAAGTGTGTCTGTGACTGATGGGATCACTCAGCCATCGCCTGAAGGACTGCTCTGCAAAGAGGTGTTAGAAAACCTTGGAAAAAGGAGATTATAAACGGTCTATTTCACCTTCTCTGCTTCTCGGGTGAGTTTTTAATTTTAATTTTTATCTCTACGTTTATGAAAATTCTTAAAAGAGAAAAATCATAGTAATAACCTTGCAACAGTGAAATATTTTTTTCTAGATTTAGCTTTGAAAACAGTTCATGGATATTTCTGATTTAATACTGTAAGTAGATGGGGTAACTGCATTTACTCAGGACTCACTGTCGCACAATCCAAAGCAAATTGATTTACGGTAAAATAACTGGCAGCTGTGGTTGCCAGAATTTTACTGTAAAAAAATATGGTTGCAACATTTTAGGTTTTATGGATTTAGCTTAAATTTACAATTAAAAACCATAATTTCATTAACTGATATAATGGTAATATATCAACTTACCGAAGTACTGAAATCATCTGTTTAGTACTTTTGTTTAACACTGAAAATACTAATATATATATATATATATATATATATATATATATATGGGTATATGTGTATATGTTTATATATATGTGTGAATATACATATGTGTTTATATATATATATATATATATATATATATATATATCTATAATGTGCACGGTGTCATTCACACAAACACTAAACACCATCATGGTAACACACATGAAACTGAAATAATGCACTAAACATTAATTTAACATTAGATGTCACATACAACCCTAATGTACACAACTGATAAGAGCAAAACTAAGAAGAAACAGCTATTTCACTGAAAAAACATCAAATGTAAAATGTATCACAAGAAATTCTGGGAATGTCAATTTAATGTTTTTCACTGTAAACTGTGTATTACTGTAATGTCCAATACCGTTTTTCACCGTATATAGCAGGGGAACTTACTGTTAACCAGTTAATAGGTTTTTACAGTCTTTTGCTGTTAAAATCATGGTCAATTTTTTGTTTAAAAAAATCAGTTCAGCTACTATATAAGCAGCTACACAAAGCAACAGTGTCATTTTCAGCTCAAGTCAGTTCAATGTTGATTCAATTCAGCTCAGTAACAATGTCAACAAATCATTTATGAAACGAATCTGATTCAGCTATAAAGCAGCCCAATTCAGCTCAGGTTTTGCTCTCATCTGATAGTGTCAGTGCAGTCAAATCAATAATGTTACTGATTATTAAGTGTCTTTGTCTAAGAGTGACAAAGAACCCAAACTTAAAAAAAACCAAAAAAAAAACCTTGTGGCCTAAATGAACGCACACTGTGTGATTTATGATGAAAGTTGGATTTGTGGATTGATACTCAAAAATTTCGAATGTCTCTTCTGGTTTGGGATCAGGATATGTCACACCTGCATTTATTGAGTAGCTCCAGACAGCAGAAGCTGTTGAATACAATGCTGTTCTCAACGTTTCTTTAAGTAGAGGATCATAATGGAAATTTTCTCTGGCAAGTGGAAAGAGGGCACATGCTTATGGTTGCCAGATTGGACAAACTGATTAGAATATGGAATTGACTAATTCCAAATTGTACAAGTTTAATGCTCTGACTGGGTGGTTTGGATCTTCTGGGATCTGGCAACACTTTTGTGGAGGCTCATTAGGTCGTATTGCAATATAATGGAGCTATTGAAAAAGAGAAAAAACAAACATTTTCAGGATAAACGATTAAACCACATGGAGGGCCAAATCCAGCCAGCTGGCTGAAGTTTACCCAAGTCTAAAAGCTAGTGTAATGGCATTAAAATGATCACAATATTCACATTGTTTTGTATTGCCACCATATATAGTTGCCGCTGTCTACTTTCCCTTTGGGCTGAAATGATGAGGAAACCTCATATATATATGTATATGTATGGTTGTGTGTTTCTTGTTTTCTTTTTAGGCCAAAGCAAGCCAGGCAGCTCTCATGACAAGCTTTAGGGGGAAGTAAGGCAGGATGTAAGGTGATCGTTGTCTATTTTGGTGTGTTTGTGGTTGTGTAATGTCAGCTCTTCTGTGGAGCTCACATGTCGTGTGGTGGGCATCGCAGACACGTGTGCTGTGGGATTAAAGCGAATTTGCCCTGTCTGTCATCAGCTGATGTCATATGCTCTGTTTCCATTTTGCCAGGTTTCTTAAAGAAACATTAGTGATATTTCATTAAGGATTTTTATTAATGAAAATTCTGTAATCATTTATTCATCCTCATGTTATTGCAAACCTGGGGTGTGTTTCCCAAAACCATTGAGATCTAAACATGGTCGCAAGTTACATCGTTAATAAGACATTGCAATGGTTTTCCATTTTCCAAAACCATATTTCCAACGAACATTCGCAAACAGCTTTGCAACATTTTGTGGTTGGAACTATAGCTCTCAACCTGTGGTTAGAAACATAGTTTGTTGTTAGTATGACGTGGACTTACACTGAAAATAATGATTCATTGAATTTACTCAATTTTTTTAAGGTAAGTGGTTGCAATCAATTTATTTTATCTACATTTAAATTTAGTTGACTAACTTTCAACATGTTTTTATTTTTTAAATGTAGCTCAAATAAATTGTTTGCAACCACTTAAAAAAAATTTAGTGTCCTTTTTTTCAGCGTCCTTAGATGGTGCTCTTTGCCGAAAGCAAGCAAACCTACATTTCCATTTAAATATAAATACATTTCATTTGACATATTTTAATGCCGTTTTTGAAGAATGCACGTGTGTAAATGAACTGCGGAGTATAACGTCAGTATAACTGCAGAGTATAAACTCCACCATAGCTCTCAAATTTTATTTGTGTTTATATGGAAGCAAGCTTGAGTCCACAGCAAGGGATGCTGGCATAGGGCGGCACACCCAGCTCTAGACGCGCTCTCCATGTCTTTATCGCTCATCCATGGCAGTGTCCTTGGACTGCACTCATCTATTCATTCTAATCGCCCTTCTCATTGAAAATGAATTGTAACTTTTTCTAAGCATCTAGGCTGTGTGATAGTAGAAATAGCAATGGCCATGGTAGCTTATATGCTTATACTGTGGTCTGACTGCGTGTTTGATTGTGATTGGCTGGAAGGTTTGCATTCAAACGTTGAATGCACAGGGAGCTTGAGTCTGT
Source organism: Tor tambroides (assembly GCA_021397915.2). Classification (NCBI taxonomy): domain Eukaryota; kingdom Metazoa; phylum Chordata; class Actinopteri; order Cypriniformes; family Cyprinidae; genus Tor; species Tor tambroides. The sequence goes on along the minus strand of JAFVLL020041166.1, from coordinate 70,805 downwards.
TTATTCACCATTCTGAATGAGTCTGCTTTGCTTCCAAACCATGCATTAAAACAAGGTAATGTGAAAATACAGAAGAGGAGGAAGAGTGTGTTATTAAGAGTAGTTATTAAACCCAACGAGAAGCAGTTTATCGATTTGCCAGCTTGCTGCTCTATAAATTTTGTTGTCTAGTGTCTTTTTTAATTAAACAGGACCTTGGAATTTTGTTTGATAAAACAGTGTGGCAAGTTGCCATGTTGCTTGGCCATCTCATAGCTTATTGCTTTAATATAATTGTAACGTTAAAAACGTAATATATAATTTAAAGGAAATTGTTTAATTTAGCTCAAAGGGAATCATTTATGATTTTATAGGGAATTTGAACAGAATCGCTGTTTTGACGGCTGACCACTGAGGCGGCAGCGATTCACTGAAGGAGCCGTATAACAATCAACTCTGCACTGGATATTAAAATCCAAAATATAGTGAAAACACTATTTAATAGCACAATAACAAGATCGACAGATTAAGACATTAACTTGTGAGCACAAAACACAAGATACTTCTCTTTTCAATATAAATAAGATTTTATTTATATAAACCTAAGACATAAACTAAACTAACACATGAACACAAGCATTCACACATTCACACGTTGCGGAAAGAGAGAAAGTAAGGAAAGGATGAGTTAAGAGTAGGAAAATGTGAAATCCCAAGTTTACAGCAATATGTGCAATTGCCTAGACCTAAACAACCATCAATCACTTATTTAACCCTCGCATTGAGTTTCTCAATGAGGTTAAAATTTGTATTAAACGGCACCGACTCAGCAAAAGTCTGGAGGTTACTTGCTTGCTTTGCCTCTGGGATTCCCTTTTGTCGTCGTCGTTGCAGAAAGGGGGTTTCCCCAGGTTGCTGATTGGCTGGAAGTTCAATAGTCTTTGAAGTGACGTCTTGGGAAGCCAGGATGCGGAGTTGTGTGGCTGGTAGAAGTTTTGAGGCGGTCACAGTTGAACTCGGAGACGAGGCGTGGCGGCAAAACTTAAACTGAGAACACGAAACTCGCAACGGAACAGAAAAGAAATTAAAGTAAAAGAATAAAAGATGTAACGAGACTAGGTGGTATTTCTTCTCATCATGGTGTTAAGTAGCAGCTGGCACTTAGGCCAGAGCACGCTCAAAGAGCAGCGTCAAAACGCGGTGGCAAAAGAGAAGAGAGAAGCGAACGGAAGAGCTAAGAGAAGCTAAGAGATTGTAAGAGCTAAAAAAAAAAGGGTTTGATGGTGTCCTGAGTTTTTAAACTCGGCTTTCTGACCGTCCCATCTGGACGTCTTGACCAATTAGAGAGGCTATTATCCTAGCTTGGGGTGTTCCTTACATCATAAATCAACATGTCGTGGTCAGTCACATTGTCCGAATTTTACAGGCTCTTGTGAAGTATACTTTTGAACATGATTTCAATAACAAGACTATGATACATTTGACAAAGAAGTGATTGGAAGAAACGTTTAACCTGTTAACCTGCACCCCCCATTTTGGGCCTCACAGCTGAAAATGACCTACCTAAATTAAAATGGTAACATGTCCTGACAATAATGTGCTACACACACAATTTAGGTATCTTTAGAAAGAAGACACTCTAGGCTTTATCATCATCCAGAGTTAGTAATGCTCAAAAAAAATAAAAGTTATAGACACTGAAGTACCTTGAAAATGTTTTGCGACACAGATGTTTTTATTAAACAAATACATGAAATAAGTCCTGGAGCAATCCAGAAATTAATGGGTTGAAAGTCACAAGTCTAATGAGTTTATATTTGAAGACGATCCCATAAAAAATGAGATTCATGCAATCATTTTTCTGAGAATATTTCTAGTCCCCCACCCCCCCGGTTTGATGAAAATTACCACCAAATGTACTGAAGAATTACACAAACTATTTTAGTCATTATACATAGTTTTTAAAATATAAAATAATATACATAATTTTAGAAATCATATAAGTGATTTATTTGAGCACTAAAAATACAATAGGAATAATTTGAGTAATAAAAAAGAAAAATAGAAAAAAAATAAGAATTTGCTTTGTGTGTAGTAGCCTACATACTCAATACTCTGACTGCCAGAGATAAACTGTTATTGCCAGACATTCACACTGATTGCAGTCAGTAATCACACGCTGATGTCGAGTCCATAGAGGAGATAACACACATCATCAATAATAGCCGGTCATTGACAGCCGTCATAAAGTCGGTAATTATACGCTGGTGTGCGTTTATAGAGATGCAAATCATGCATATACAGTCACGTTCTACACAAGACACACACACACACACACACACAAACACAAATATGGTAAATGTTGAAAAAAAGAAAAATAGTTATTTGTGGAAAAAAGCGATCGCTAAGTTACGCCCCCCTCAGATGACAGGTTCGTCACAGCGTGCGTCACGCGCTGTCACGAGAGAGCGCCAAATTCAAATAAACTATATTCCGCTTATCTGTGACTTTTTTTTTCTGTGGATGTCTCATTCTGTTTGTAAAACTGTATGCTACAACACCGTGTTGTTTTTTACCACCAAGACGCTGTTTTTGAGCGTAATTTATTCCATAATGGACGCGAACAATAACTCTCCCGAAGAAATGAAATGTAAACAAAGGAATATGCATCTTTATTACAACGTTATTGTTTCGTTGGACTAAAAGTGCTCGCTGGGATGTTGATCTGTGGACCCTTACCTCTCTAACTAAACCGGGATTTCAGCAGTGGATGCGTTTGTGACTCGTTATTACAATGATAATGGTACGTACTGTTTTTTTATTCTGCATGTTTTGATGTGTACTGCTTACACAAATGTAGCAAATATATTACTTATAAGCTTTCAATCAAAAAACAGCAATCTATCATCGATGCTTGAGGCTTAGACCTTTAGAATGATATATAGTTTGTCAAGATTAACTTTGTTTTGAAATAGAATAAATGCAATGGGACAATGACATGTGCAAACAAAGAGCGTTCGGTGCGAGATCGTCCTGGTGCGGGTTAACAGGTTAAAGCAAGAATTTTCAAACTCATACATACCAAACACACATATGAATCCTTCAGCTATTCAATAATTATTAAAAAGACATACATAATATGTGATTAAAATATGAAAGTCAACAGTGTGGGTTACATACATAATATGGAGTTATGCATAGAGAGGATTAGTTGCTCATAAGTCCTTTTAAGATGATTTTTAGGTGCATATGAAAAAGAGTCTCTGTGACAAAGGAATTTCAGTCTGGTTCTTTGTCTTGGGTGGGGGAAGACAATCCAAGCAAGTCTGTAGCTCGTGATTTCTATCACAGATTTACATGTGACGGTCACACGGTGCATCTCTTTGAACATTAATCATGATTACTTGCCCCCAAATTTGACAGTCTTCCTTCATTGGAATTATCAATAAGTGTTCTTTTGTTTTAATGCTGTGAGCCGTTTTGTGAAAGAGGCTTGTTGGTTAGGCTGTTTTCAGACGGGCTGGCGCTAGGCTCTGGACAGATTTACGACGTTGTCCTGTTACAGCTTTGAGGCCCCTCTTTGTAGAATCTCAGGTTTCGATGTTCTGATCGAATCTTAATTTTGTCTGATTCAGTCTCTGATATTCTACATAATGCAAACCCATTTAAAGGAGCCGTGAACTGCTTTTTTATTTTGAAATGTTTTCTGAGGGACACCTTATGTTAATAGCAGTTTAACGTCAAAAACTCTCATAATTTAGGAATAAAAGTCCATTCTTACCCTGAGCTGTGTAGAAGCGTCATTGGTTATGACTGTTGTTTTGGCAAAAGTGCAGAAGTCAAATCACTTTTGGGCAGCTCCTGCAGTTATAAAGGGAGCGTTCTTTGATTGCTTTCTGTGTGTCATCACATTTACGTACTCCTAAGAGATCAATATGAATGTAGTTGGCTGTTTAGTCACTGGCTTGATTTACTGATGCAAGCCGCAAAGATTAATGCAGTTACTTACATGTTGCTTCATTGCTGTTGTGCTTATATCTTTCCATAAATGTCTGTGTCAATTTGCGGCTAGTTTACCAAAGAGGCTTGTTTGTTTGGTTCATTCATTTCACATACTGTAGGTTCCTTTGGAAAATAATGTTATTTTTTGTCCAGTGATCCTGTTGTCAGTTCACTAATGCATCAGTAGGTGATGATGTTGAAGACGTCTTGTGTGTCTATTATAACTTAATAAAAACGCAGAAGTAGAAAACAAGTCGTTCTGTCAGCTTTGTTTCAGTTAAAGATGTTTTTGGTCTCTCACATGTCAAAAGATCAGGAAAAAATGTATTTCTCAATTCATGACCAAATTCAAGTTTTTAAACGCCCAAATGCTCGTACAAACCACTTTTCTTTGAATTTCCAAATGGAAACTATTGTGATATACTGTATACCATACTTATTTAAAATCTATGTTGTGTATTTATATAAAACTTGGTGTATTATATAAAAAAGTAGCACTCAGAGTATCTGTCTGCACCAAACAAAACTGTGTAAGCGGCCTGACTCTACAGATGAGAAAACCTATGCTAAAGGCCAAAAATTGATAATAGCTGATAATAGCTGATCTCGCCCGGGGCAGCATGTGAGTCAGGACCGTCGCTGTTGCAATCAGTTAGAGACATGCTACAACCGATGACAGCAAACCCGGCTCGACGTATCTTCACATGCAAAGTCTGAGTCTTTAAACACTATCAGTTAGTGCATCTCTTGTCTGATTTTTCTTTTTTCTTTCTGAAACAACTGTTCCTGACCAGGATTGGTTAATACAGTGTTCCAGTCATGTTAAAATAGTAATTGATGTTGTTGAGTAGGCCATGATATTAAAACTGCCTAGCTGCCAGTGTTAGTGATGCTCTATTTGTGTGTAACTATATGTGTTCGCGTGTGCAGTGTATTAAGTCACAAAAATTCACATTCTGGGAAATGTAGTAATTGGTTAATAAAAGCAACGAGGTTGTGCTATACTGCATATTGTGAATTTAGTTCCTCTGCTGTGTTGATCTAACAGCAGTCGTCTGAATTCACAACATGGCAAGGCTGTCTGAATTTAAAATACTGATAAATTCCATCTGTTTCTTGATCAAATCAGCAAAACTGATGGAATTTATCATTCTGTGCAGTCCGTTGTTGTAAAACTGAATCCAAAGAATTCCAATAAATGTGAAGCAGCTGCTGTTGAAGAATACGTGAGTGTTTTTGTTGCATGGGTTAATGCTGTACAGCAAACTAGAGGAAGAGAGGATACAATTATGGAAGCATGGGCGTTATGAAAGAGAAATGAGAATGGAAAGCGAGGCAGGCAGAAATGAACAGTGGAGAGTGGACGAGAGCAGGCCAGCGTGTTACATAACCGCTCTGACATCTACATGCAGCCGGCTGTTCTAGGGCAGCGAGAGTCTCTCGACGGGGAAAATGTTCCAGATCAGGGCCATTCAGGGTGAGAGTGAATCACATGATAGCCAGCCTCCAAAGCAGCCTGCTTTTCATTCAGACATAAATTACAACACTTCTAAACCGGCATATTTCTTCATTATTTGTTTAAGGGATCACATTTTTAAAACGTTTATTTTATTTTTGTCTTTTCTGATGTCCGCTAAGGCTTTTACAGCAAAAATAGAAGATAAATAAAACTATAAATGTTTTATATATAAACTATATATATATATATATTAGTGCTGTCAATCGATTAAAAAAAATTAACTAATTAATCACACATTTTTCTAAAATTAATCGCAATTAATCACGATTAATTCCACCTAACATTAAAGTTTTTAAATATACTTTTATATTGCAATAATTTTGCATTCAATCTTCAAATGTACAATGTACAAACAACATAAAGACAGTATATTTTTAATATTTCTTTAATGGCATCTTTTTTTATGATTGAAGGCCAGCATCACTGATATCAATTCTACTGATGTCTCTATAAAATAGTTTTTCCCCTGAATATTTAACCATTGACTGTAGCCAGTCAGCATTACAGTATAATTTAGATCTATAAATTTTAACATTTATTAGACTTCTAATTTAAGTGAACTTAAAACAATAATCACATGAACCTATTATAATAAAATTACATATTTAGCTACTTGTGCCCTTCAGCAGAAATATACAGAAAATGAATACTTACCAAACACTAAATTCTAAATTAAATATAGATGAACCTCTTAAAGCTATAAAAAGTATTGATTTCCTCTTTTTTCTTTGGTTCTTGGATTAATAGACATCACAGCAGCTGGTTATTAGCTTATTTGCCTGCTATAGCTTTAAAAGCTGCTGCTGCTGATCGTGACGCGGATCTGAGTCTTATTTTCTCAACTCTCTTTACCTTTTCTGACCTACTTCAGGTCTTAAAGTCTCTACTAACGAGCGGACAAGTTGAATCGGGTGTTTTAGATGAGGGAGACAGTGCTAAAGTGCCTCAGGACAGTTTTTAAACCCATTTCAGAGACATGTTCTTAAAATGTGACGCATATATAACATATTGCATGCATGCACGCAGTTTTAAGGCAGCTTTAATCACCTTTTTGGTAACTTCATGCCTTAACTGACGGCATAACTAGGACATTGCATGCACGTAGTTTCTTTCGCTGTTTGATATGAAATGATACAGGCTACAGCGCGCCCCGTCACCTTTGTGTGTGTATTTGAAGAGCGCGCGCTACGAGCACAGTATCTTTTCCGTGCTCGTTTGACTCGCGCCTGGCGCGGAGGCCAAGTTAGAGCGCGTCTGAAACGTCTCCCGTTTGATGTGTTCATAAAGACGTTCTGCATCTAAATAAACGCAATCCTTTTCAAGAAAAAAGAGACAGAGGCAGCAGTTGCGAATGGGGTGGCCAACCCTAGCCCCGACCCTGCGTTAATTGCGTTAAATATTTTTAACGCGTTAATCAGAAAAAATTAATCGCATGCGTTAACACGCTAATTTTGACACCACTATATATATATATATATATATATATATATATGTATATGTGTGTGTGTGTGTGTGTGTGTGTATGTATATATATATATATATATATATATATATATATATATATATATATATATATATATATATATATATATATATATATATTTGCTAAAATCTTGTCAACGTTCAGGAGTACACTAGCATTTACAGTAGATGGCATTAAAGCTAACATGCAAACATATATTGATTTTTTTTTTTTTTTTTATTTAGTGGGATGCTTAATAGGGAAGTAATGTGTTGTTTCATTTGAAGCTGGTGTTTTGTTTTAAGTGTTGAATCTCATGCACACCTGCTCACTATGCATTCACTACGCCACCAGTGTTTGTTTTCTTTCTCAGATATTAATGGCAAACTCCTCACAGTGACGTGAATGCACAGCTTGTGTCACGTCACAGCTCTGTTGGCACAGCTGACCTCTCACCAGCCCTTCTCTTCTGTATTTCTGCCATATGCTCTCACTGTAATTTACAGGCCACAGCAGGGGTGGGCAGATGGACCAAAATATGATATCCTGCTATGTGATAGTATTAGTATTGTGTGTGTGATCTATTTTGCATCATTGAAATGTTATATATCACAATGCAGTAGGGCTGGTTATAGACTCTGAAGGGGACAAGTTTCCCTCCAATAATCAAATATTGACTAAATGTCCCATGAATATTTGAATATTTTAAGTTTTTATTAGTTAACTTTTTGTAGGCTGCCTCAGCACTTACCATTTTCAAAATGCTTGAGGTGGGCAGTTTTAATGGTTAAAGAGTGTTAGGTAAGATGCAGTTAAACATCTGACAGAAATTTGTGTCAAATTTCACCAGTTTGAACTGAAAATAGTCTAATATATGATTCATGTAGACCTAATTCATGTAATGTAATTCGTAATTGAATGTGAGACAATACTCTAGACATGTTACCAGAGCTGTTTAGGCATATTAGGCGTATGATGTGCATATTTTACTGCATATTTGCCGCAAAAAAAAGGAAAAAAGTTCAAGACATGGTTACAGCCTTGTAATGTATTTTTTTTTTTCTTTTTTTTCCCTCCAAATCTTTAGAGGAGTGAATCTATTTTACATGACTTTGATTCTAAAACTGTTATATTTTTATTATTCATAATGCTTTTTATGTTTTGTGTAGTATCACCTACAAACAAAATCACTGGTGTGCTGTTGGTTGTAAGGATTAGTCATTCTCTAGTCAGGATGGTCGAACAGTGAGCTTGACTAGTGTGTTCATCTGTCATTTTGTCTTTTGTTGTCTGTGGTGTTTGTAATCTGTTACTGTAAGCACACTAATGCAGGTGACTCCCCAATTGGTTTAAAAAAGAAAAAAAAAAAAGTACCAATATTTTGTTTGTAAAGGGTAGTGGTTCTATAAAGTCAGGTTTTTTCCCCTACTAATACGTACAAAACAGCTAGACTGAGTTTTAATATTTACAGTTTATTCATCCTTTTGTGCTGACACATTTTATTGGTCATTAAAGTCTTCTCAAAACCACTGGAAACACTTTCGTATGTTTGGATCCATGAGCTACAAATTAGTGCTGTCAAATGATTAATCCTGATTCATTGCATCCAAACTAAAAGTTTTTGTTAACATCATATGTGTATGTGTGTATTTGTGTGTGTGTGTGTGTGTGTGTGTGTGTGTGTGTATACACACACTCTAAAAAATGCTGGATTAAATACAACCCAGCGCTGGGTAAAATATGGACAAACCCAGCATGTGTTCTGTCTATATTTACCCAGCAATGGGTTTGTATTTAACCCAGCATTTTTTAGAGTGCACACACACATACAGTATATATGCAAAGGGGTGGAAAATTTCTGGAAACTTCCCAAAAATCCCAAGAAGATTCCAAAAAATCCCGGAAAGTTTCCAAAATTTACTGGAAATTTTCCACCTTTTTGCAACCCCAACTGCATATATATATTTATATTCATATAATTTATATAATATAAAATATATGTATTATATAAACAGCATATTTTTCAGAAATATATAAATATGTGTGTGTATTTATATATACATAATAAATATACACAGTACACACACATATATTGTGTAAGCAAAAAACTTTTATTTTGGATGAGATTAATCATTTGACAGCACTATTCCAATTCTATTCTTAAAAAAAAAACAAAAAAAAAAAACTTGACCCTTTTAGACTTGCACTCTATTCATTTAAGGAGCAATAGGTGATTGTCTTCAGAAACATTTTTTGTTATGCTGGTTGAAATGATAAAAGTCATTAAGTTAAGTGGTCTAAATGTATTTATCTGTATTTATATATTCTGTGGAAGGTGTAGGACCAAGAAATGTTCATCCAATCGAAACGCTCGGTCCGAGCATTTTAATTGGCTTTCCTACCTGCCTGTCAAAGTATGTATTAGCATACCTCTGCGCACCCGGTTCGCGCAGACAGGATCCGACATCAGCGCGTTCACGTCGAATAGAACAAACGCCGCACGTGATCAGAGATGCATATGAAATGTGCAGAGTGGGGGGCATGAGGACAGGAATTGGGAACTGTTGATCTAGCCTATTGTAGTAAAGTTGTCTCTGGTATTCTGGTCTATGAGCGTATATGCATTCAGGGGGCGTGGCTTTGGACAGCGATTGCAGGGAGGGCGGGACATTCGCTTTCATTGCTATCAGACTAAAGTTAGCATTTTCCAAGATCTCCTACTGCACCTTTAACTAACTGCTTGTTTTCTTTAAAAAAACCCTAACACTAGCTTCTCTATTCTTTTTCTATTCTATCCGTTTTCATTTTATTTATTATATAATTAAAAAAAAAAAAACTTGCTAAGTGTTCTGCGTTAAGCTAACTGAGACTTGTTCTAGCACTTGCATATCATTGCTCTTTTGTTGATTTTGATTGCTTCCATTGTCCTCATTTGTAAGTCGCTTTGGATAAAAGCATCTGCTAAATGACTGAATGTAAATGAACTGCTCCGAATGTGATTCTCGAGTGCCGTCCACCCTTCTCTCTGACAGCTCGTGTGGTGAACGGTGCGCAGGCAAAGTCCTGCCATGCTCGTGCTGTGTGTGCCAGTGCATGTACTGTATACAAACTGTGTGACTATGACTGTGCCACTGACCCACAGGGATCCTCTGTGCTTTCAGGCTCTAAATGACATGAGCCAGTTGCTATAGATTGATCTTTTCTCTGCTGTATGAGACACACAATGTGTACACCTGCGCTGAAATAATTTGAAGACTTTTCTCTCCAGAATGTTTGGAGGGCATCGGGTGATAGCATGGCTCCTGGCCAGCTTCCCATCCATGCTCTTGGCCTTGACAGAAGCTGGAATTAGTTAGGACAGATTTAGGAGACACTGAACGACTTATTTCAAATAGCTAACATTTTATTGAATAGGAGATTAAAAGGATAAATGACGGCACAGACGTGGGGAAATGCGCTTCTTTTAAACAAGTTCTAGCTAAACAAGTTCTGTTCAACTTGGATTGAACAGATGATAATTTCATATGAATTATTCACTATGTCTTCTGTAGAGGGGCAGAAATGTCTCAGGATTAAAATACCTTTTGAATTACATGAAGATGAGTGATTTTAGTTGATGTTAAATCTTATTAAAACTTTGTTTTCAGTCTCTTTTTTCCCATTTTTTTTTAGTTAAAATAAAATATTGTATTTAAAAGTTTAAAGCAAACCATTATGTGCACTATTTTGCAACAAAAATACCCCAAAGTATGTCACTTTCCCTTATATAGGGCCCTGTGATTTCCACAATGCAGACAGGATCATGCAATCAAACGCAATAAAAATAGAATTTACTGTATAACACAGAATGTCATGCATTGTGCCAAAATTTGGATGAATAGATCAAAATTATGGCTGTACGCTTGGTCAGATTATGATATTTAAATATGTGACCCTGGAGCACAAAAGCAGTCTTAAGTCGCTGGGGTATATTTGTAGCAATAGCCAACAATACATTGTATGGGTCAAAATTATCCATTTTTTTAATGCCAAAAATCATTAGGATATTAAGTAAAGATCATGTTCCGTGAAGATATTTAGTGAATTTCCTACTGTAAATATATCAAAACTTCATTTTTGATCAGTAATATGCATTGATAAAATCTTCATTTAGACAACTTTAAAGGCAATTTTCTCAATATTTTGATTTTTTTTGCACCCTCAGATTCCAGATTTTCAAATAGTTGTATCTCGGCCAAATATTGTCCTATCATAACAAACCATACATCAATGGAAAGCTTATTTATTCAGCTTTCAGATGATGTATAAATCTCAATTTTGAAAAATTGACACTTATGACTGGTTTTGTGGTCCAGGGTCACATATAAAGTTAGCATGTTATGCATCTCTTTGTGATGCCAGAGTTTTTTGTTTTTCATTTGCCAAAAAATGAAAGGAATTATTCAAATTTAATTTCAATACAGTTAAAAGATCAATTGTTTTATGCTTTTGCAATATACTTTTGCAGCAAGTCATAAAACACAGAATCTAGGTCATTAAAACAGACAAAAAGCATATTTCATAGGACACTGTATTTTATTGTTAAAAATATAATAAATGATTCAATTGTTAATTGAATAAAATGAATTGATTATACATTCTTTTTTATTATTAAATTGTAATTGTACCATATATATACTATAGAATCCAGATATATTAAAATGGAAAACGTGGATTTGGGAAAAAATAAAATGGAATTTCATAAGATTTCATATGGCCCTACACTTATACTGTCCCAGCTGCATTCATCTAGCAGTAGCAAGTAGCAAATCATTCTTTGTTCATGGCTCTGACACAAACGAATGTCTAGTGACCCGCCCAAACTTCCTGTGTCAGTAGCAGATCTGTCAACACAGCTTCATTTGTTTAATGGGTTCTTTAACATTTGTGCATTACGCTTCACGTGCATGTCCTGCACTAGTCATCTAAAAAGAGTGTTTTGTTTCCCATAAACCCTTTAATACTCTACTGAGAGTGTGCTGACCTTTGGTGCAGGGTGATGCATTGCTTACATATGTGTGCTGAGTGGTTTATAGTAGTAATGTCTGTCTCCCGAGGTCATTGCATTTGCATAAACATTGTCTGGGACTGTAAACCGGGGCCGCTGCGTCTGAGAAATCCTGGTACAGTGTTCTGTTCTTAAAATGTCTTTTATTAATGGCCAGAGGTTTTCCCTCTCTTGTCTGCTCCCATTACACACTTTAGAGTGGATGTATTATTGTATTATTGATTCAGACAAAGAAAAAAGCTAAAAGAATATTCTGAATACCGAATGATTGTAAAGACTAGTTAAGAATGAGTCTTGAAAGTTATCAAGTTTTTTGTTTGTTTGTTTTTGCCTTTGATGGATGGCAAAGTGGCAAGAAACAAGAATGTGAGTTTGCTGTATCGTAAGCACCATCAGGCCGACATGTTAATGTATGACCGCTTTTATTTTCGCAGATTCTGTGAGGTGTATGTAAATTTATGACTGCAACTTTCTCATTATAGCTCTGTTATAAAATAGTCCACTATCAAAGTAAATTGTCTACATATTTAGTTACAGTAGTCAGCATTTCTCTCTCCTATTCTACTATCTTGGATATACTTTTTTTTTCTTCACTGAGCTGATTGAAATGCATTTTGAGACAGCCTTTACATCAGTGATGCACCTATGACGCCTTAAAACGCTCCTCTCCAGACTGCTCGGTTTTGAAATGGAGAAAACGTGTCTTTCTCTGCCTGTTTTTTTTTTTTGAAGGCAGGTCTGATTCCAGCTGCTTACTCTGGGCAGCCTCTCAACCAACCTCATGAAGGGCATCCTGGGATACTTTTTACACAGTGGAAGAAGTTGACGTACTTCCCATGTTTGTTAATGCTTAGACACCTGTTGGCTGCTTTTCCTTGACTGTCTGCTTCAGAACAAAGCTTTTATTCATTATGCATGTGTATAATATATATTTGCATGTAAATACAGCCTTGCCCATTTACATTTTAATTATTTAACAGATGCTTTTATCTAAAGCAACTTATGAGGATAATAGTAGCAATTAAACCAACTTCTTTACTACGTAGTATATACATGTAAATACTATGTGCCTACTATAGTAATTTACATTTACAATATTGCATTTGGTTGGTGTTTTATCCAAATCAACATACAAAGCATTCTTGGTATGCATTTGTTTTTTTTAGTTTTGCATTCATTGGCAATCAAACCAATGACCTTCTGTTCAAACCATGCGCTTCTGTTTATGCTTGTAAATGCAGTGTGCTTGCTTATTATAGTAATCACAATAACGTAGTGATAACCAGATAGTAACCATGAACCTAAAGCTCATCTTAAACCTGTGTAATTATTATTCAGTACTTGGGGTAAGCAGTGTTTACGCTGTCAATTGCAGAACCAGATTTTCATACGTTAATACATTATACATTTGTCCACAAAAAGTAAAAGTAGATTTTACATCATAAAATAAATAAATTCAGTAAAGTGTGGCAATTTTTTGGCTGGTAGTAAACACACAAAAAGAAGCACTTACATGCTGTGGGGTAAAATGTGTCTTAAAGGGATAGTCCACCCCAAAATTGAATACTCTGTCATTATTCACACCCAGATCATCCCAAACTTGTATGCATTTCTCATTCCGTGGAACTTAAAAAAAAAAAAAAAAGAAAAAAAAAAGACATTTGAAGCAAATCCCAAGTTTCAGTTCTCATTGATCTCTATTTTATGTACAAAAAATATAGAAAGAAATGCATATAGGTTTGGAATTTTATTTATTTATTTTTTTATAGGGGAGTATTTCAATGAAATCTGTGTCTAGCATAAATGAGTGTAAAGACTTGCAGACTCATATTCATAGATTTATAGTTTGTGTTTGTTGAGAGATAACATGTCAAGCACTGAGCGCTGTGGCGAGACGAGATCAGTGAAAACACAGACGGCTGGTCCGTGACCCCTGCTCGTCTCGCTCTCGCTCTCTCTCTGTCAGATTGCCTCGCTTTTAATCCCAGAGGCTTCTTTTTTTAGCGGCCTTGCACTGAAAAGCATTTTTTATCTCTCTGCATTAGTTATTTTTGGTCTCTGAATGCAGTACTGTGGTTAAAAGGCTCCGGTTAATACAAAATATTTCAACCATGTGCCGCTTCTAATTAAATCAGGCTAAATACCACTCAGTATGAGACGGACCCTTCACCACCGGGAGCTGTTGGTTCAAGAAACATGAAAAAGTATTTACTTAGATTCACTTAACATGTAAGTCAAGGATGGAGAATTATGAAGATGCCACACCATACTGTAGTTTAAACTGGTCTTGAGATCTTGCTTGAGTGCATGTTTATAAATTCAAAGGATTCTTTTGCAGTGAGAAGTTTTTGTGCAAAAACTTTTTCCATGTATTACACACATAAGTAAGAGTGATTGGTGTATTTTCCTACAACCCACGCCGCTTTGTGTGAGTTACAGGAGTAACTCCTGTTGAACTACTCTACATAATCAGCTGGGTGCAATTAAGGGTTGCACGACTAATTTATGCTAATCGTTTACTTGTCAAAATGGTTACTTGAGTGCTTGTGGTTTGTTACCCTTAATGTCAACAGGTGTTTATTTAAATGATTGCCCAATGTTTGCAACAATTACATCTCGTACATGTATTGTAAAAACAACAACTGCGTTATTAACATCTGCTTTGACATTTGACAAAAATATGTGAATAGACCTTCACGTAACCGGTTCAAAATAGTTTGAAAATGGTTTGTAGTCTATTTGCTTCCATTGTAGCCCTGACACATGTTGTCTTTAGTCGCAGTCATGGCTCGCTGGTTTGCTTAAAGAAAAACAAGCGTGTCAACACGACGAGGATGTATGCATCATTTTAAACATATTTGTGGAGAAGCATGCATGTCTGACTCGAGAAACTGTCTCTTTTCTTAGAAGTATTCAGCAGGTACTCGTGAATACTTCTTTCACATATTAATGTGGTAATCATTGAATACTGTTATGCCTATTCTGGATAATCCAGTGAATATAGTACTTCACATATAAGGTCAAGTCACTTTTATTAACTGTATATAGCGCTTTGTAGAATAAAGATTGTGTCAAAGCATCTTTACAGTGTTAAACAGGAAAAAGTTGTGTTGATAATGCAAGAAAACAATGCAGTGGATATGTGCAAGATACTTCATCTCAAATAATTTTCTTTTAGTCAGAACTTGGGCACAAACTAAAAGAAGAAGTGCTTACTCTCTATTTTAAGGTGTCCTTGTTACAGTGTAATTATATACATTTAAGTACTGAGTAATATTAATTAGTTACTTGTACTTACTATATGGTTAGGGTTAAGTTTTTTTACAATTACTTGCATGTAATTATGCATAATATATTGTTACATGTAACATGCAACAATGACACCTTAAAATAAAGTATTACCGAAGAAGATTATTAGCTTCACATCACTAAACACAAGAACTAATATTATAAAACAGATAGTTCTGTCTTATTGGATAAGCTATGTTTGAAAATATCATAACATAAGTATACCTTACCTGTGACCGCAACACCATTAGTAAGGCAAGTTATGACTCTGCTCTGTAGTAATGGGCTCTCTGTGCTTGTTTTTTTCTTCTATAAACTTGTTCGGGACACATTCTGCTCTGAACTGTTTGTTGTTGCTCTCACATTTAACTAACGCAATGCAGTCCTGTCCACTGACGTGCATGTGAAAAGTGTCATGTGAAAATATCCATGTAGAAAATAAAGGAACCTGCATTAAAAGAACTACTTTTCAAGTTATAATGATGTCAAGTCTTTGTTGTTGGGCAGAACTGGATATTTCTTGTGTTGAATGCAGAAACCCTCATTAGGCATCATCAGTCCGTCAGCACGCTGCAGTTGTGGGTTTGTGTTTGGTGAAGTGCTGACGCTGTGGGTGGATGAGCAGCAGGGGAAGGTCATGGCTTTATTGTGCTGTTATTCACCACTCTAGCGCTGTGTGAAATACACCAGCGTTTCTGTCCATAACCTTGTTATTGGCTTTTGCTTGGTTGCTGAACGTTTAGAAATGGCCAGAGATTTGTGTCTCCCTTGTGCACTTTCTGAGCTGTTTGTGTACTTCAAACTGTGTTGGGTTGTATCAGGCAGTGTTATATGACCTTTATTGACGCTGCCTGTCTTCCTTAAAAGACCACATGAAGTTTTACTGCTTTTAGACCATGTTGTTGCACTGTGGGAATAAATATGTAGTTGAGACGTGGAACTAAGTGCAGCTTTTGTAGAAGTAAGATGGCAATCCAAGAAGGAGACCAGCCAAAGGAAACAGCTTAATAACACTAAAACAATAACAGATAAGGGATGAACTGAAACACAGGGCTTTAAATACACAAAGAAAATGAGCAACTAAACAAGACACAGGTGAACACAATCAAAAACCGTGGCAACAAATTCAAAACCAGGAAGGGAAATGGAAACAATGAAAGCAAAATGCGAACTAAAAATCCTTTTGACCCTAGACTAAATGTGACTAGAAATAATGAAATTCCAACATTTTTTTTTTTTTTGACAGCATGTACTGTATGTGGAGTTGACTGTGCAATAGAAACAAGTGTGATAATATAGCCTAAGATGCGTATTTGACAGCATTTGTGTTAATGAGACGCAGGTCCAGACATTGGACTGAGATCAGTAATGAAAAGTGAAAGAGAAGAACGTAGTGTGCGTAATGACTGTGTGATGTTTGATTACATCAGACATTCAGAGAGCGGAAAGCATGCACGAACTAGCCAACTCTTCAACTGTCAGTTTCTTTGTAAAGTCTGTACCTCTGAGAATGAAATGACTTCTTTAGAAAAAGCTCTGCACAGACTTCAGTGATGTTTTATACTCAAAATGAATTTGGTCAAATGATTGTCATTTTAAGATTATACTGTAACAACATGAATGTTATACAGCTCATCTTAATATAAATATTTACCTAATTCACTGTTTCAGCTGAGGGATGAGAGATGGCATGATCTTCTAAATCTTTTAGAAGATTTGGCATGGATGAAATTCAATTTACAATCCATCAGTTGGCATCAGTTTTTATTTTAATTCTTTTTTTCCCCACAGTGCACCATGCCGCTGTTAAAAGCTTTGAGAGTTTGAAGATTGTGTGTGTGTGTGTGTGTGTGTCTATTTATATAAAATTCATTCAACTCATATATATGTAACTGTAGTCACCATGGAAACTACAGAGCCAAGACACAGATCTAGATATAAAAGTCCTAATATCGCTTAATATTGAGCTTGCAGTATTTACTTACTGCATGTGAAAGAGATGGGGGAATTGTTGCAAGCCAGACTTGATCCTGCATCTCCAATCATGAAGCACTATGGCATCAGATACATTTGTACTAGCTGACATCTGTTTTAGCTTTAATATTTGTTTTGCTTGGTGAATCTATTTGTATGGAATTCGGAAAGGCGTTACTCAACCTAAGGGTAAACTTTGAGTTTGGTGGAGTTTTCTTTCAACACCATCTTAATAAGCTTGCATTAGACAGCATGCATTTCCTTGTGTGCTTGTGTTCCCTCCGTCTCTCATTCACAAACACAGTAGAAAACAGCCCATTAGTCAAGCCATTACATGTGATTAGGAGTCTTTAGGGTAAACACATCGCATCAACAAATAGCTGTTTTTCCTCTTGTTTACTTTCTACTGCTTTCATTTCTCTCTCTGTCTCTCTCTCTCTCTCTCTCTCTCTAGCCACTTTAATTATTATGTGTGAAATGTTGCACATTCCTAAAGCTCACTCTTGCTACTTCACAACAAACTTTACTATAATTTTAATTCAGTCATTTAGTACTTACAGTTCTGCTCATAAAAATGCATGTTATTTTTTATTTACTACTGTCCCGAATAATCTATTTCATTACATACACTCCACAAGAAAAATAACTGAATTTATAAAAAAAAAAACCTATTGAAAAGTTTACATACCGTTGCCTTGTAATGCTGTGTCATTACCTGAATGATCCATGACTGTTTTTACGTTTTGTGATGGTTGTGCATGAGTATCTTGTTTGTCCTGAGCAGTTTAACTTCAACAGAAAAATCGTCCAAATTCTGCACATTCTTTGGTTTTCCAGCATCTGCATATTTGAGCCCTCATTACACTGAGAACAACTGAGGGACTCAATTATTACAAAAGTTTAAAACATTTTTTGATGCAACATAATGCATTAAGAGCTGAAGCCTGTACAATTTTTGATTTGGATGATCAGGTTAAATTGTACTTATTTTATCTTGTGGGAGAATTATTATGTAGCATTTGAAGGCCAGTACTAAATGAAAATAAGAAACATAGAAAGTTGCCAGATATGCAGAAGAAACCAGAAAAGAAAAGAATGTCCAGGACCTGGAGAACTTACAAACAACTATCACTTTTGCATTATTGACACACTATTTTCCTATTTGATATTGTAAAGCTGCTTTGACACAATCTGTATTGTTAAAAGCACTATATAAATAAAGGTGACTTGACTTGACAAAACATTAAAACAGTTGTTTTATCCAGGTAATGGCACACAGTCTTAAAGGAGACCTATTATGTCCCTTTTTATACTATGTAATATAGGTCTTTTTGTGCATGTCTCTTTAAATGCAAATGAGCTGCTTCTCCCTGCCCCCTTTTCCAGAATAGAGCTGTGCCTTTACAGCTCATACCTCAGATACTCTGCTAAAAAACATCTGTTTGGTTTTGATTATCATGTCTATCACGCTGAAATCATGCGTTTTAAGCCATATCAGTTCAAACTTCTGATATACTGTTTTCTGAGCGCACACATCTGAAACACGCACACAGAAAGCACTCTTTCATGTATTATTGTGCTTAAACTGTCAAATACACACAAGTTTATGTTAAAAACACAGAAGTTAAAAAAAAAAAAATCAGTTATGTCTGTGAAGGTAAACAGCTGGGAAAGAAATTGCATGTTTATATTAGATCTGTGTGGCAGCAGCGTAATATACAGTAAATAAATCAATAAATCCCCTGCTCTCTTGTCTCCTCTGAGGCTGGGACTCTAAACAGTGCTCTGTGCTCATCTGCGCAGCCAAAGACAGAACGATTAGCATGCTTTGCTCGAACTTTCACCATGGCATTAGAACTGCTACACCGTTGTTGCTTGCAAACACACAGTGGCTGTGCCATGGGTTAAAACCTGCAGATTAAGGCGCGGTAATATTATAATAAAATCTCCTTTCTACATCACGAGGGGAGTGAAAAATGAGTGGCTCATTTTTCACAAGCTTGCAGAGAAAGGCTTACCAAAAAAAAATACTGGGTAATTATGTCACCTTTAAGAATCAAGGGTTTGTCAACTTTTGAATGGGGTCATGTTTATAAATTCAGTTATACGTTTTTTTTTTATGATCCCTCCTTATTTATTAAAATTATTTACATTTTGCATATTCTACAAGGGGTATGTGAACTTAGAACTAGTGTTGGGCATTACAAGTAATAGGAGTTACTGTACATAATCAGATTACCTTTTTGAAGTAATTAATTGAAGTAATGAATTACTTTTTAATTTACAAGAAAATATCTGAGTAATGCAAGTTACTTTGTTTTCCCATTTACTGACTGACAGCTCTCCTGTCCCGTGTCGAGAGAAATTGGGAGTAAGTGCAGAGCCATGTCCTTCAGCTTATTAATTTCACTTTTAGTGTGTAAGGGCCTTCATTGTTGCCAAAAATATAACTTTTGGGTTTTTTTGTTATTAAAAATAAATAAGCAAACCCAGATCAGGTGGGAAAAGGATAATATAATGCATTATTTTCCATCAAAAATAATGCAATTAGTTACTTTATGGAGTAACACAATATTGTAATGCATTACTTTAAAAGTAACACTGCTCAAAACTAAAATTAAACACTGAGTTCATTGACTCATCAAAATAATCTTAAAGATATTATTAAAACAATAATTAAACATTGAATAAGGAACAGAAAAAAAATATTTACTAAAATATTTCCATCTGCTGCAGATCTCAAATGATAGTTTTCATTATGATACAACTGCTGCATCACATTTGGTTACAACGCATACAAGAACCAACAACGTTTCTCATCAACAATGTCAAAACTGGTGTGAGGCCTTTGCGAGTTTAGATGGCATTTCAGAGCTTAGCTTATTTTCATTGTAAAAAATTACACTTTTCTTTTAATGGGTGAAGCACGACTCGCAGCGAGTTCCTATTTGATAAATTTCTCAAACCCAAGCCATCTCCTCAAAGACCTTCTGAACAGTTTCTCTCACTTGAACGTGACTTGAGGCCAGATCACTCGAGCGGTTTGACTAGAATTGACTGAGGCATTTGTGAAAAGGCTCTTGAAGGACATCCTCCTCTGATGTTTTGGGGAAGCAGTCTGGATTGTTCCATCTGGTGATCAGCAGAGGTCAAGCAGATGGTAATGCTCCTCAGGGGAGAGATGGGGTGGTGGGGAAAACCGCATCTGGAAGGCTGGCTTCCTGAAACCCTGCGCTCTGCCATGGGCATATCCTGCTATACAAACACAGACTTACCGATAACTGTATGCTGGAGGTTGCATAATAGAGTCGTTATATGTTACACTTTTGTTTTTGACAGTGTCTGTGAAAGTATCATAAGGGTGTGCATGTGTGTCTTACTTTAATGTGTAGACTTAACTCCAGTTAAGCCATTTGTTGGTTAACATTCAGAAGTGTAAACACTGGCTCTGCAGTACTTTCATAACATTTCTATGTTTGATTGTGTGGTCCGATGTGTCAGGTTGCTCTAGTCAGTGTCAAGTTGGGTGGGATTCCATGTTTGTCTGAACCAAGGAGGTGTACAACGCTGAGAGAGAGCTATCCATTATATCTGTATTATCACTGGTGCTTGTCCAGCAGGACACCACAGAAGTCAAGAGAAAATACATTTAAGGAACAAATTGTGCATAGTAAATGGGTGGTTTGCGGTTGGCGTTAACCTTGTTGATTATTATTTTGTTGTTGATTTGTTGTGTGTCTGGACAGATTGCTTAGCCATGTATTCTAATCACTCTCAACATTTCATTCTAGATTTTCATGTTGGGAGGGATTCGTGCAGCTCAGCCCTGGCAGGACTAAACGTTCCCACGTCTTTCTGGTAAGAACAGATTTAACATTTATATAAAACTAAATGAAAGTTTTAATTTAGTCAAAAATCTAAATGAATTTTTTTTTTTTTAATAATTAAACTAATTAATGTAATAATCAACACTCACATAAACCTGAGTTGTATACAAGAATTTAAATTGCACATAATTTTTATATCAACTTTTAAATGATAGAATTGTTTTAACTCTAATTCATTGTTGAAATATAAAAAAAATTAAAACAGTAATTGAACTTGTTTTCATAAAAGATTTCTTCAAACATACTGTACATTACATAATGAAAACATCACTAACAGTTAACTAAAAATATAATAAATATGTAATATAGTTTCTGTATTTAGCAAAATGTTCCTTTTTCTAGCTATGGACATTGAGTGACTTTCCTGAGGTAAATGCAACATTTCATGACGTATTTATTGTTTGCGTTATTAACGTCTTTCCATGGTTGAAACACAGATCGAGTGATTACATGAAACGTAACACAAGTTCTATTACTTCTTTCAGTGTACCTTCTGATGTTCATTCATGTTCATTTCTTGCTACAATTAGAAAACGAAGAATAATTTGAAATCTGAGACTTGGCTTCATATGGAAAGTGACAAAGCACAAAGTGTATTGTGATTATTGAATTGCAGGCATGCTATAAATAATGTTCAGTGACTGTTCATGCATTAAACAAAAACAAGAAAAACAAGAAATCAATATTGTCAACCCGGCCCTAGTGTTCACATAGCTGGCATATTTGCCTGTTGTAGTTTATCCATGTTGTGTGCGTTTATGAAAGTCAAAACGAACCATTGGAGAAGCGCTATACCATTGAAATTGGTACCACGAAATTTAGCATTGAAATTACCCCCAGAAAATAAGAGCCACACTGTAAAACCCAATAAGTTAAGAATACTCAAAACATTTGAGGAAACTTATTGCCTCAAAACATTTGAGTAAATGAACTCAATTTTTTTTTTTTTTGTGACAAGTGGGGCGGGGCTAAGAGCAATGGGAGCCAAGCCAAGCCTCACTTCCATGATCCCACCTCACTCATCATAATGATAATTATATACAACTTGCTTCCGTAAACAGCATATTCATTCAGATCTTTATAGTTAAGTGCTAGTTTGCAACAGAACACTGGCAGGCTAATGTAGTTATCTAAAAGACTCACAACACACTTGCATGTAAATAGTCAAACAACATGCAGTGTATAGTCTTTAAATTTTGCTATCCATCCTCAACCTAACCACAGGCTCTACTCTTCACCACAACGGTAACACTACAAAAACCAACTTAACAGAAACCTGTGTAAATCCTAACATAACACAACATTTATGTACTAACTTAGGTCTCTCTATGTTAATCTTGTGCAAAAACACACAAAATAACACACAATTTCTACATTTATTTTCCTTGTTGTCTGATGCAAAGCATGCTGGGAACTAGAAAATGCAATCATTTTAAGTTCACCTTTCTACAATGACATTTTGAGTTTACAGAACTTATTTCAATTAAGTCCAATGAACTTTCATTATTATTTGAGTGGAATTAACTCATTTCATTTAATTCATTTCACTGTTCGGTTTTACAATGCATTGTGTTAAATGAGAAAAGCATTGAATAGGCCTTAAAAACTGCTTTAGATAGGAATATTTTGATTCAACATTGAATTTATTTAACTAACTTTTAAAGCTACAATGGTGCCGTAACATT
Source organism: Tor tambroides (assembly GCA_021397915.2). Lineage (NCBI taxonomy): Eukaryota > Metazoa > Chordata > Actinopteri > Cypriniformes > Cyprinidae > Tor > Tor tambroides. Next base: position 47,962 of record JAFVLL020041166.1, on the reverse strand, counting down.
GTTTTCAGAAGCTGCATCTGAAGTGGCTTTTAGGTATATTAACACAGACTGTTCAAAGGTGGAAAGGGAAAGGGAAGTGGTGTGTGGCCAAGTATGGTGACCCATACTCAGAATTTGTGCTCTGCGTTTAACCCATCCAAGTGCATGCACACAGTAGTGAACATACACCCAGAGCAGTGGGCTTGAGTTTTAAATAAACAATAATGACTTTTTATGAATATTGAAATTATATTTTTTAAATGAAAAACCACCAGTTGGTGACAGAAACTTGCTTTCTTAATAAGTCATTCATTCAACCAATTCGTTCAAATGAGTCACTCAGAAACGAAGAGAGTAACTGTCTTTATGACACTGAATCGTTGGCTCACTTGATTTGTTCAGAATCGTGGATTCATTCAGTAACAAAACAGCACTGTCTTGCTCAGAGACACACAGAGGTTCTACAGTGGCTTTGACTGGAACTATTTTAGTTGGTGAAATTGAGATGGTCCTCACTGCAGAACACAAGATCCAGGGGGAGTGGTTGGATCTAGATCCAACTCCTCCCACCTTACATATACCTAAACCTACCCGTCTCCACCCCCTGATCCCTAAACCCACCCATCCCCACCCCTAAACCTACCCATCTCCACCCCCTAGATGTGGATCCAACCCCGCCCCCTGGATCTTTGTTCTGCAGTGAGGGGCTACTGGTGAAATTGTTCTGAAATGTAACACACTATTAAATTGTTGCATAAAATCAACATCACATTTGCAATTGTGCAGATATTTGGGAAAAAACAGCACTGTTGCACATGTGATATTGCTGTTTCATATGACTATTTCATATGATATAAACATAGGACAAAACCCATACAGGGGCTTTTTTTTTTGCCATCGGGGTATATGATTCTAATGCTTTCTATATGCATTCTATATAGACTACATCATGCAGTCATTCATTGTCCTGCATCATGTTCGTCAGAAACTGCATGCAATGTAAGATGATGTACAAGCCTGGACGGAGCAGGGTGCGTTAAATGTGTTAAATCAACAGTCTTAATTGTTAATACTGGCAGGTCATTTTATTCACTGGCCCCTGGTCAGCCACATTTTCTAAACATGTCCCATGAGCTATGTAATTTCAGTATAGATGTGGTGGATGTAAAATCTGTGTTTCTTAGCTATGTTTTACTGCTAACCACTGAACAATAAAATGAGGCATCAATCAATACATGCATGCTTGATAGGTTTGTTCCTGCTGTGCATCACAATGCTTAGTCTTACTTGAACCTAAAGTAAGTAGCTTGCAGTAAAAGCTTTTTCAGAAGACTCCAGTGTTGAAGAGAGATGTGCTATTTCTTTTTTTGTGATCGGGGTCTTTTTTTTTTGTGGTGGATGATAAAACTGGTGGAAACAAAAAGAAATGCATTGAAGCAAAGGCTTATGTTGAATAGACCATAATGCCATAGAGACTTGGGTGTGGATTCTTTTGACTTGGGTCAGTAAGAAATGTCCAGACACAACAGCATCACAACCGCATTGTGCTAAAAACGCCTTAACACCCTAGCAACCACCCATCCAAAAATATCAAAGAGTCATACTGTTTACTAATGCAGACTTATTCCACTCTTTTAAAACAATCCCACATGCAGAAAGGCAGTTTTCACTGGGAAATGCACTTCTGTGACTGTGTTGTTTATATGTAATATATTCCACTGATTGGGTTTATTTTTCAAATGGGCAGACTCTCTTTTTTCACACAGGCAGCGTTTGTCCGCAGTGACATTAGAAACATGTAATATGATCAGGACAGAGAGGATATGCTAACAAAGTCAGGCGGTTTATTCTTTTATCAAACACATTCTTCTAATGAAAACACCATCTGCTGTCCTCGTTCACACCGCCGTTGCCATGTCAATGAGTTTATATTTAATAAAATCATTTCATCATCGCTACCAAATTAACTAATAGCTTAGCGCATCCCATCAGCTGTTCAGATACACCTGTGTTCCTACTCAAGAGTCAAGTGCTCCGTTTGAGGTCCTTTTGTTTCTGTAGAACAGTACTAACAAGAAAGTTCCAATTATAACATGGTAATACCATTATTTATTTTCACATATACAATGTCAACATATTCTTTAAAGTAATTTGAAGTACAATGTAAATATGTTTTGGTGAAAAATTAACAGCCATCACCAGCCAAATGCAGGTATTTCTTTGCAGCGGTAGGTACACTGAAAAAAAAAATGGTGTAGGATTTACTTTGAAATAATTTTCACTCAGAAATTGATAGTAAATATCACAAATAATTACAAAGAAATGGCAAGTAGCACATGTGAAATTTTGAAGTAGAAAACACGTATTTTATTGTAAAACATACTACTATATTCTTGGTTTTATTTACTATAAGGCATAATTTTGCTTTACAGTGCCTCAAATTTGTCTAAAGTAAAAATATGTAAATAAAGGTTACTCTACCAACCTAGAAAACGTGAAAAAGAACAACCCGTATTTTTTTTTGGTAAGCGATTCTCTGCAAGCTAGTGAAAAAACGAGCTGCTTAGATTTCTCTCCCCCTTGATGTGGAAAAGGGATCTTATTATAATATTACTGCCCCTTAATCTGAAGGTTTTCACCCATGGCGCCGCCATTGTGTTTTCACAATGGTGTATTTGACAGTTTAAGCACAATAAGACATGAAAGAGTGCTTTGTGTGTGTGTTTCAGATGTGTGCGCTCAGAAAACCCTATAAAAGAAGTTTAAACTGATATGGTTTAAAACGCATGATTTCAGCATGATAGACATGATAATCAAAACCAAACAGATGTTTGTTTGTTTTTTTTTTTTTTAGCAGAGTATCTGAGGAACGAGCTGTATAGGCACAGCTCTATTCTGGAAAAAGGGGGCGGGGAGCAGCAGCTCATTTGCATTTAAAGAACATGCACAAAAACAGCCTGTTCCTGCTTCCACTAAAAATAGGCATTTTCAGATTGAAATAATAAATGATCTGTGGGGTATTTTGAACTGAAACTTCACAGACATATTCTGTGGACACCTGAGACTTATACTGTATTATATATTGTAAAAAAAGGGTATAATAGATCTTTAAGTTGACGCCCTGTTTCAATCTGGCCTTTGGCAAGAAATGCTATTGTTCATTAACATTAACATATCAGTATTGAGGTTACAGAGAAAAGAAAAGCTGGTTGCATATGTGTCTGATTCACTTAAAACATGCATTATGAGTTAAAAACTGGCACAAGTCCATCATTTTGTGTAGTATGACCATAAATCTTCCTTCACCAACTTTTGCTATAGGTATTTGAACACGGTAATTATTTAATACCATAAGATATACATCAAACTAATATGGTGTTAATCTCTGATTTCATGACTGTCCAGTGGTGCTGCTAAAGTGTTTTTTATAAGACTTCAATTTACATCAATATCTCTTTTCTGATATTTTCTGCATTATGCTCCATAAACCCCTGCTCCCGTTGCACTGTTATGACTGGTCATGTAAGGACAGTGAGGGCAGAGTGCAGCTCTTCATAGCATGAGTGTGTGTGCTTGTGTTCACACATGAGTTTTTCTGCATGGTTGCACTCTCCTCAGATGGCCTTTCCCACGTTACAGCTCTGTTCCTCCGACACACACACACACACACACACACACCGCCTCACGGGGAACAGATGGCATCATTATTCACAAAAACTGATGCAGTATACTGCACTCTGACCAGCAATACATGTCTGTCCTGTGTGAAAACACAAGCAGAGGGGTCAGCAGCAGAGTTGGGTATAACTCATTACAAAGTAACTCGTTACTGTATTTTAATTACTTTTCCTGGTACAGCAGTAGTGTAATGCGTTACATTTTTAATTTATGTAATTTGATTACAGTTACTAAGTCAATAAAATTACGTTACTTAAGTTACAAATGCAGCGTTAAAAATATGAAGTAAAAATCATGTTTTGAGCATAAGTATGCCCTTTAATAATTCATCGGAGATTGCGAGCTAAAATGCAGACAAGTCCTACAATATTTAGATGCAATGAAAGGTTACTTATCAGATTTCAAAATGTTGCACTCAATTTCATATATTTTAGTCTGGCATTATAGTTTGTGAAAAGTTCATGAAAAGAATGTGTACAAGTTTATGTCACAGTAACACTAATATAAGTCAAAATAAATGACTCCTCAGGATTAAGCCGCGTCGCATCGCATTCTTCTTCTGAGGTAAATTCAAGGCTTATTCCTCACAGCGCGTCTTCTTCCAAAAACGAAAAGTAGCTGAGATGAACTTCATGAATCTTTCTTTGTTTACAGAGGTGATGTGGGCGTTCACACATTTGTGCTTGGTTTCACGTGGATGATTATCTTATAGTGCGCAATGACCACATTATATGTGAGCTCAGACGGGAAAGATTGTACCTCGTTTTGATTTCATACGGATTATTTTATCAGACAATGTTTGTTTTCGATGTGACTTACTTCATTTAAAAATAGACACTTCAAGCTTTCTTTGGATATATTTCTCATGTCATTTTCGTTCATTTTAGTGACTCGTTTCAGGAAGATATTCATGGAGACTGAGAATGCAGAAAGCACACCCTTCTTTATTTTACAAAAAAAAGGTTTTGTTGATATTGCGAGTGTATGCAAATAATACTTGTTACTTGAATATTAAATAATACTTGATTTTTCAGTCAATATTAAATTAATGAAAGAAGTTTCACTTTGTAGTGTACTTTTTAGGTTTGATTACTTTCAAGTTTACTTTAAGTAATTAGTAATCTACTTTTTAAATGCAATAATCAGTAATGTTTTGTAATCAAATTACAATTTTAAAGAAGTAATTAGTAATTTGTAGTGGATTACTTTTTTGAGTAACATACCCAACGCTGGTCAGCAGTGAGTACAGCAGACTGACACACTTCAGTGTGGGCTTACACGAATCTTGTGAAGTTAAATACAGCACAGGATATGATTATATGCTGCACATTCTGCACAATCCTCTGTGAGACTTAATGGAATACTTGAGGGGGAAAAGAAAATTGTGTGCTCATTTGCACTCATGTTGTTCCAGTCCTGCATATTTTGTCTGAAAAGGAGAAAGTGTGCAATTACAACCGAGGATCAATGGGAAAACATGCCTGAGGCAACATTTCTGCAAAATGATATAACGTCTCTTCTTGCACATTTCACAGCGCTTTCAAAATGAAATGTCCAGTGAGTGTTTTTTTTTTGTTTGTTTTTTTTTCCTAAAGCAGATAAACACGAAGATGGCAGTGTTTTATTGCATTGGTTTTTGTATTCGTATTGTGGCAGTTTGGAAATGAAATGTCAGTTGAGTGAAACTAAAAGGTTAATGCCGTATCACGTTTGAAAAGAACAAACTTAATGAAAGCAAAGGTGTGAAAAAAATGCATTTGCTTAAGCAACGTACAAATTTAGTCTTTAAGCTGTGTGTCAGGACTTAAACCCAAGGGCTTCACATTGCAAATGCAGTGATGTACTACGCAAGCTACCAAGCAAATTTACAATGTTAGAAAAGCTGTACATGTGGAGCTGGTTACGTGACCACCAATGAAGAGACACCACTCCTGTCTGTTTTGGGCCAGCTTCTAAATGTTATCACTGGGACTTAAGTTTTGCTCAAAGGCAGGTGTTCTTTGTTCTTCCTCTCTTTCATTTTCCCTCTGGTGCCCAGAAGAGGGCAATCCGGGTTATTCTTGCTCTATTTGAATGATGTGCCCAATCCACATCCATCACCTTCTCTTAGTAACGGTGTCCATACTTTCTTGCTTGGACTGCATGAGTAGTTGTTGGTTAGAGATGGATCCAGGACAGAATATTTGAAGAAATTCCTGGAGGTTCTGTATATGCAAAGTTTGGTACAGATGTTTTCTATCATTCAGAGCTGAAAAGTAAGGTGTAAAGGCTACAGCACTGATGTAGTCTCATACATTTTAGCCACACATTTTTGACATTTTAGAGAAGTTCCTGGCCTTGCTGATATGCCTGTTCACTGTTTGCCCCTCGTTGTGTTTAATGATGCTGCCCAAACTTCTCAGTTCAGCTTTAATTGGTGAGGGGTTGGGGGTATTTGGTCTCAAGTCAAGTCACCTTTGTTTAAGGCATATAGTGCTTTATACAAAACAGATCGTTTCAAAGCAACTTCACAGGTATATAAAAGAATCCATGATGTAAACTTAACCAAATGAGAGACACATTTTGCCGTAAAGCAGCTCTAAAAAGACAACAGTGTCATAATTCAGCTCAAGGTAGTTCAGTGTTGATTCAGTTCAAGTTTTGTTCTCATCCAATAGTGTCAGTGCAGTCAATCAATAACATTACTGAATGTTAATAGTTTTTTAAACCCCTAAGCAAGCCAAAGGTGACAGTGGCAAGGAAACAATATTTTTTGGATTGATGTTATTCAAAATTGCTTTGCATCCAGCTCCTTCTACTTGAAGATCAAGATTCGTTATTTTTGGTATTATGTGGGCAAGGAAGAGTTGTAGTCTGGCCAGCAGGTTAAAAATGAAGGTAGAACTGCCTTTTATATCAGTGGCCACAAGCACGATGATAGTCCGTCTCACTATAAACTGCATCGTGGTCCTAGCTGGTCCTGGCTTGAAGTGTTCATAGTAGCCGTAAGGATCTATGCTGAGCACTTCGAGGTATTCACTGAGGATCTGTCGCGAGGGCTTGTGTAATTGCAGTGGTTTTCGCTGAAATTTAAGAGTGGTGTTCTGGAGGTTTGTGGATGTAGGCCGACCATCTGGTATGGATATGAACCAGATCGGCTGACTAAGGTAACCTTGGGTTAAAGATGAGACAAACAGACTAATATAAGCATAGATGCTGTTCCTCTTTCAAGATCTGGTAGTCAAGTCAAGATCTTCCAGTGTTAAAAAGAGAGTAGTGATGGTGATGTTGAAGAGCGATAACAATGTTACGACTCCTGTCTTCACATGCAAAGTATGAAACAACAATCACAACAACAGTTTCAAAGAGAAGTTGCTGTAAAACCTTTTGATAAACGAGCAATCTGTTTTGTTAGACTGTTCCTGGGGATGTGGTCAAAATCCCTCTCGAAGTGCAAGTTGTTGTTTTAAAGTCAACTCTGCCACTCTGTGCAATTCAGTGTATTGCAAGGTGAATATCTGGTCATCACAACCTCTTCTTTCCTGATTCCTGAAGATTTGGTGAATGAACAATAATCTTTGCAAATCATTGACAAAACAGCTCTTGCAGTTACTCAGGTCACTTTACTTCAGGATCTTCACAATGATCCCATCTGTCCTGTCATCTTCTCTTCTTTTATTCCCATATGGCTTCAAAAAGTGATCATAGTATTTTGTTTGTAGATTCTGCTTTGAAAAACTGTGCTGAGCTTAGGTGCTATTTTGAGGAATCTGATGGTTGAGATGATCTCTTCTTTTCTGGTGGGATTGTATTAACATCTAGATCGATCTCTGCTTCTTGTCTATCAGCCTCTGCTGTTGCTGATAGTTTATTTAGGATTTCACTAAAGTGCTTTGCCCATTGAGTGTCCTGTTCTGCTTCTGATGTAAGAAGTCACCCCTGCTTGTCTGTGATTGGAACATCAGTAGTCCCACTATACTTTCCACAGGCTGTCTTGGTGATCTTATACACCTTGCCTTGTTCCCGTTTGTCAGCTGCTGCATTGCTTGGCTTGTAATATTGCCATTTTTTCAGAATTTGCTACTTTGATCTCGTCCCACTTATACACTTTCACTGGCTGCGTGAGGTTCTCAGTATCTGCTAGAGTCTGGAATCGGTTCTTTAGCTACAAAATAAAAGCATTCTTCACTCTAGGGTCACACAGTTTCTCCATTGCAAACTCCACTCCAAACTCCAAAGTTATGTGATGTAAATGTGAAAATGTATTAGTCTACAAATCATGCACTATGATTTTGAGATCATAATATAGTATTGTGCAAGGAACCACATGGAACTAATTTTGTGTGAAAAGATGAAAGAAATAAAAGTTGTTGGTGTTCAGCTGGAACCTGCAGTGAATTGTATTGGTCATTTTTGGTTTCATTTCTGGAGAGTCATGTTTTCCAGCGAGCCTACAGTATGTGGTGGAATTACTAGATCAATCAACCAAAGAAAAAAGGATGTTTTTTTTCTAGTTCGTCTGAAGTCAGTGCTCTTCTGCATACCTACTTGATCAGCTTGAGCCAGTCTAGCCATCTCTTTTGACCTCTGGCATCAACAAGGCATTTTCTTTTCATTTTGAGCTGCCGTTCACTGTATATTTACTCACCAGCTTGGAGGTCACTTGCATTTTATGGACTTACAATGATGGATTATATTTCTGCAAATCTTTCTTTGTGCTCATCTAAAGAAAGAAAGCCATAGTCATCTAGGACAGCATGAGGATAATTGAGTAAATGATGAAAGAGTTTTCATTTTTAGGTGGAGTATCTCTTTAATTATTGTAAAGCAACTTTAAGCTTGGGAAAGGCACTACATGAATAAAACTTCATATTTTTTATTACAACACCCCACAATTATAAGTTTCTCGTTGTGACTTGTATGGGACATGCCTCTGTGTTTTCACATTGTTTCTCTGTTGCTCTAATTTGAGAATAACATATGGCACTGAATCAAGCTGGTGAACCCATCTGAACCAGTGGATTTTGCCACATTTTTGACTAAAAAGCAAATTTGTACTTTTTTTCACTGTGTGTCTGAGTTGGTGTTCCCAACTCTGACATTGAACTCACAGGTCTGTTGTTCACCTGTGTGTGTTTGTCTTTACTTGCTTCTGTTTTAGTGAAGAAGTTCCAGTTTGGCCCTGTGGCTCTTCCAAGAAAATCTGTCATAAAACATTTCTGTTTTGGGGTTTAAAGTTAAGACGATGAGTTCTCTGAACTGCAAACCAAGCACACACAGAGAGATCATAGAGGGCCCTTGAAAGGGGTTACTTGAATTTGATTCATGTCTCATAATATTTGTATCTGGCAGTGTTGCTGTGTGTCTGCATGGCACGTGTATCTCACTGTCCTGTGAGCTTTGTATATGCTTTTGAACTGAGTCCAGGTCCAGTTATTTATTTGTCTCCGTATTCATTCAGTGACGTGCATGTGAGCCTGGCAATGACAGCATTTTTGAAGCCATACTGATGAACACACATTTTTTTTTTTTTTTTTTTTTTTTTTAAATGGTCTGCATCAAGTTCATTATAGACATGTTGACATAAACAGAGCCACTGAGTCAGATCTCAGACTGAGCTCTAAATGCTTATTGATCAAAGGCATTTGGCCTCGTTTAGAGGAAGTTAACTCTTTCCGTAGACCAGCAGATGGTCTGGACATAAAACTTTTTGTGATTCAAAGCTCAAGTGTTGCTTTGAGGTTTGAGAAAAAAAAATCTGAATTTAAGAATGGGATCCCTTTCAATTAACAGGCTGTAATTAGGGCCCCAAAACCATTTGGTAGAATTTTTGTTGCATTTTGGTTTATTTTGGCTAATTTTGTTCATCAAGCTCCCATTGATTTCCAACCCTGGTCTACACACACATCAACATGCATGCAGTTGTGTACACACATTGCAGCACGGCCTCTGAAATCCTGGTGGGACATAAATGTAGTATTAGATTTAATTACACTTTAATAAAATTTTCGGTAACACTTTATTTTAAGGTGTCATTGTTATACGTTACATGTACTTACCATTATAATTACAATAAAGTATGCATAATTACATACAATTGACCCAAAGCCAAACCCTAATCCTAACCCTAACCATATAGTAGTTTATTAATATTACTCAGTGCAATTATACATTTAAGTACGGTCTAAAGTCTAACCAAATTTTCTGTAGTCTTAAATTAAGTTTTTGAACATTGTGTTAAATTAAGGAGCTAGTAAAACACCGCATGAGAGACTGACCCTCAATGCACAAGCAAAATAACCTATAGGATTGTACATATCTGTAGTCGTTTCAAATACAAATTTGGTGGAAACTTGCTGAATGCAAAGCAGAATGCATATATCCAACATGTTGATAATGAAGCCTCTGTGAGGAATGTCTAGGCATGCTATTCACCAAAAACTAATTGTGCAATTGAAGTAAATGCGAATTGATTAAACAAAATTAGTTCTACGAATCACAGCACAAAACCCAGACTGTAGGCCGGCCAGTTTGGACTGTATTACAGATATCCTTATTAAATGAAATTCTGTTCACGCCAGTCTTTTTGTGTTGGTAAGAGCACAATGCGTCAAGTACATTTGCATAGAAAGAAGGCAGTTTACTCAAAAAATGTGAAGTGGTGCTGTTATGTTGCAGCTGGTGAAAGCAACTGTATGTAAAGTATTTTTTAAGGATTCAGAGTAATTCTGATGGCACACTGACTTATAATAAGGTGAATGGCTTCTGTTTTTGCCAATGCTGTACCCCAAACATCTGTTCTGGGAACATGTAAGTTTGATGAGCTGTAGAGCAATCCGTGGAAAGGGCAGATTGCTTTATGGCAGAAACAAATGCAAAAGGAACAGCTCTCCACTGCAATTACCACAAAGATTATATTTACGTGAATAACACTTACTTAGCAGTAGGGTGCTTCAAAGTTGCAAAAATACACAAGATATGTGTACAGCGGCTAAAATAAGTATTGAACGTCACCGTTTTTCTCAGTAAATATATTTCTAAAGGTGCTGTTGACTTGACATTTTCACCAGATGCCAGTAACAACCAAAGTAATCCATACATACAAATAAAACAAAACAAATAAGTTCAGAAATTAGGTTATATATGTGTAATAAAATGGAAAGACACAGGGAAATTTATGTAATACTTTGTACAAAAGCCTTTGTTGGTAATGAGAGCTTCAAGACGCCTCCTGTAGGGGAAACTAGTGGCATGCATTGCTCAGGTGTGATTTTGACCCATTAGTCTTCAAATCTTGAAGGTTCTGTGGGTCTCTTCTATGAACTCTGATCTTTAGCTCTTATTTTCTATCGGGTTCAAGTCAGGTGACTGGCTAGGCGTTCTAGCAGCTTTATTTTCTTTCTCTGAAACCAATCGAGAGATTCCTTGGCTGTGTTTAGGATCATTGTCTTGCTGAAATGTCCACCCTTGTTTCATCTTCATCATCCTGGTACTGTAAGTGTTGGGACTGAAGCTAATATTAATTTCCACTGACGAGGGGCAGGATTGCTTTCTAATTACTGATAGATTTCAGCTGGTGTTTTGGCTTTCAATGCCTTTTTGCACCTCCCTTTCTTCATGTGTTCAATACTTTTTGCCTGTTTCATTACATATTATTACACATAACTTAATTTCTGAACTTATTTGTTTTGTTTTCTTTGTATGTATGGATTACTTGGGTTGTTACCGACATCTGGTGAAAATTTCAAGTCAACAGCACCTTTAGAAATATATTTACTGAGAAAAATGGTGACGTGTTCAATACTTATTTTACCCGCTGTATATAGAATTAGTTCCCGCATTGTAGTGCATTAAATCTGATGAAATCTGATGAAGATGTATTCCCACACTGCAGCTCAGCAGTCAGGGAAATGCCAGGGCCAGGTGACTTATGTGCTGCTCGTTCTGTGTGGGATGGTTATGTGTGTGGTTGTAGATGTTCAGCGGTACGAGGAAGCACAACGTAAAGGAAGTGTGGTGATACGCTGCTTCAAAGAATGTCATATCTGATATAGACTCGTTTCCTGTTAACTGCTTCTGGAAGAACAGGCAAGCATTTAACAGATTTCTACCAGATGAATTAGTTCTCTCTGTCGCTCTGCAATAAACAGAGGCCTAATCTCCATTACAGGAAGAAGTTAAAAAAATACACACAGAACTAAAGCACACACTTCTGTCTCCCATCTTCTCTTATCATCAGTCATCATATCTGTCAGAAATGGGCCTGTTTTCGTTGACCAGATTAACAGCTGATTTGAGTTAGTGGTTGTGTGTTGCATGTAAACAATGTTGATTAAATTGACAAATGATTCATTTTCTTATTCAGATTTTCAGAAAGTCGGGAAGTTCAGAAATTCCCATTATTATGATGTTGTTAACGTTATTTCATAACATGTGATGACAATCTTTTATATAAAATGCCTTTTTTTTTTGCATTCTAACAGTTTTTCCAATTTAATGACTTTCTCTGTTTGCAAAATTGAATTTGAATCACATTTAGTCTTCCTTAAAAAGACAGCTAAAGTGGATTGCTCATTGTTGCCACGGTTTTGTCATTACTATTCACCAAGCTTTGCTAAATAACTTTGCCAGTGGTGGCAGATATTTATATTGACGTCAAAGTAAATACAAAGTTTGGACAAAGACAGAAGTTCTCCAAAATAACGGTTTGCCAGTCATTGCACGCATCTGTATGTGCTGCAGGTTCCCCAGTGAAGAGCTGCACGCTTCTGCCAACCGCTTTGTTAGCTGCAAATTTGTCACAAATGTTTGAAAGTAAACAGTCTCATTGCAAGGGTTTTAAAGCAGATGCTTAGTAGAGCTTGTAATTTAAAGTGTGATCTTTGGAAAAGGAAGGGAAAGGGAAGTGGTTTGTGGCCAAGTATGGTGACTAGGGCTGGGCGATTTATCTCATGCAATATGCATGCGCATCTCGTCAGTAAAACCGGCTCCTTGATTAGCGGTAAATCCCCATCACCTGTTTTCAAATAGAGCGGCATTTAATACACGGAGCCGTAGTTCACTGAGAAGCTACGCAATCTCGCGTTCATTATCGCAGATGAATCGCCTTCCATAATGAACGCGAGATTGCGTAGCTTCTCAGTGAACTACTGACTCCGGTGTGGTAAATGCCGCTCCATTTGAAAACAGGTGATGGGGATTTACCGCTAATCAAGGAGCCGGTTTTACTGACGAGATGCGCATGCATATTGCATGAGATAAATCGCCCAGCCCTAATGGTGACCCATACTCAGAATTTGTGCTCTGCATTTAACCAAAGTCTCTTTAAGACAAGTCATGTCACTCGGCGGCCATCTTTGAAACGCCTCTCGGGCATCCAAGAGCAGCTCCTATCTCTTTGTATGGGGAAACATCAAATTCTCCAAAACTGTTCACTAAGCTTACGATTAAATTTCATATTTGAAATCACCAATGAAATCAGACAACAACTGTGTCAAAAATGTTGTTTCTTTTGCTCAAATAGCGTTATAAAAAGCTTATTTCTCAGGCTAGATCAGCCAGTGCGCATGCGCAGTCCTGAGCACGCGTCTCAGAATCTTGACTGTTTCTATAGCAACCGGGACTTCTAACGGCAGCTGCAGTGACGCGCTGACTTTACCGATTAGCGATTGGCTCTTTCATTCAGAAGGCGGGGCTTCCTGTGATTAAGCGGCCATATTGAGCGTTGTGTTTTTCCCCATTCAAAACTATACGAGTGACATGTCTTGGGTATTCTATAGTCTTTGATTTAACCCATCCAAGTGCCCGCACACAGTAGTGAACATACACCCGGAGCAGTGGGCAGCCAATGCTGCAGCACCCGGGGAGCAGTTGGGGGTTCGGTGCCTTGCTCAAGGGTCTCACCTCAGTCGTGGTATTGAGGGTGGAGAGAGTGCTGGTTATTCACTCCCCCCACCTACAATCCCTGCCGGACCTGAGACTCGAACCCACGACCTTCGGGTTACAAGTCTAACGCTCTATCCATTAGGCCACGACTGCCCCTTTGTAGATTTGTTTTCTCTGAAGTGTAATTGAGATTTTTCTGAGGGAAACGGTGTTGTTTGCCTTGTCCTCGCGTCATTTTGAGGCTCTCCTGGCAGCAGCGTGTCCTGTAACAACAGCGCTTAGAGTTCCACACTCTGCACTTTTACCCTCGGTCTGAGAGACAACAGAAACTCGCTTCACAGTGTTTGTGTTCCAGCTCAGTAATAAGATTCCTCAAACAAGGTTTGTTCTGAACCATTAACCTGAGAATCAGTTCCACTTGACAGACTCAAGCCTTTGAATTTTATGTTTCAATACATTGATAGATTGATCTTTCTTTTCTTAGATGTAGCCTGTAAAAGGCACAGTTCATCCAAAAATGAAAATTGTGTCATCATTTATTCACCCTCCACCACTACTTGTTGTAAACCTGTTTGAGTTTCTTTCTTCTGGTGAACACAAAAGAAGATGTTTTGAAGAATGCTGGGAACCAAACAGTTGAGGAAGTCAATGGCTACCGTCAACTGCTTGGTTTCCAACATTCTTCAAAATATCTTCTTTTGTGTTCTTTTCATTCTGAAATGAGTAACAGCAGTGTCTACTGCCAGGCTGTTCTGTCCCATAATAACAGCATTTTACATTACATATTCGTAAAATAATCAGCACTGAAATGTGCCACTCAGACAATACTTAAGTTCTTGTTAAAATAAACCTGTCACTTGTTTCCAGTGTGTTTCTAACTTCATGTATTGCACAGCCAGAAACAGCAAAAGGTTTGGCGTCTGAAATATGCAGAAGTTCAGAGCGAGTCATATTTGCAGCTCAGTTTGAATGAATGCTCTTTTTTTACAATTGACATTTATGCATTTTCTAGAAGCTTTTGCACAAAGCGACTTGAATTGCATTCAAGATATACAGGAGTTTTTGCATTCTTTCAGAATCAAATACCATGACCTTGGCATTGCTAGTGTCATGCTCTTTTATTTGACATGTTATTTCAGAATTGTTGTGTTCCAAAATATCAACAAATTTAGCTAAATTCCAGCTAAAGTGCAGTTTTTTGATAATTTTCGGCCTGATTCCACTGAGCAGCATTTTAATCCATTGACAGTCCTAGTTTGTTCAGATCAGTATCCCTAATTATGAGAAACAGTATGAGCAGTGCTTGACCAATAATAACATCAACGTTTTAGTGTAGCTTTTGGTACTTCTGTGTTTAATGCATATTGTTATTTGCTCTCCTCTGAAAGCCGTTTCCATGCATTATGTAAGTCTCTCTCATTCTGTGTCTTCCTCAGCCTCTGCTGCGCCAGACCGCTGTGGGACGACTCCGATATCACGAAGAACAAGGTAGGCCAAAGCAACTTTCATTTTGAGCCACAGAACAGACCACAGCCAGGATTTCTTATTTGTTGTTCTTCTTTGACTTTGTGTGTCAGATATCAGCGAGTCCGTGGATGACAACAGCATGATGTTTAAGGCCTAATATACAGCAGTATGTCAGGTAATGTCAAATTTGTTTTTTTTAAACTTTCAACTCAAGAATATACCTTCTGCATAGGCAACTACCTTCTCAGGCAGAATCGCTTTGTGTTTTTATTTTTTTATTTTAAAAATCCAGAACAGTCCAGGATGGCATTCCACCATCTTTGATTTAAAAGAGAAAGGAATGATTGGCATCTTGCTTGTTCCAATGTTCTGTTTCGTACGAGTACAGTATGTTCCAGTTTAGTTTGTTCCAGAACACACATTCTGTTCCATTTAGCCAGGCTTTCCCAAACGGGGTTCCAGAGGGAATTTCAGGACATGTGTGAGTTGATGAAAAGCTATAAATAAATAAATAAAAATATAATTAAATCATAAAATTTAAGTACATAAATAAAAAAAAATACATAATTTTAAAACAAATAAAATAAGGTGCTTACATTCTGGCACACAGCCTGTCTGCTGTTTTTGTTCAGACCGATGAGAAATATTTTGTAGTAAATTTTAACCAGTAGAATGAAAACAAGCTAATGTGCATTCAAAAAAATCTCAACACTTCAGGTAATAAGGTAGCCCATGTAGAATTGTTTATGCAGCAGACAAATTGCCCATAATTTATCATTTTGAAAATTAAAGGCTGAAATGTTTGGTTTATAATTTTATAAAACTTCTCTTTTTTTTTTTTTTTGGTCAAAATTTTATGTAAACATATAGTACAAGTTTTTTATTAAAGAATTGGGATAAGTGTTTTATTTGGATATATTTTTATATCTCCTGTACATATGAAGAGTTTATTTGCAAAAACTTTATTTGTTTTTTTGTAATTTTCAAAAATCATGTTTTTTGTTATCATGTTTTTATTGTGTTAGCTGTATATTGTAGTTATTTTTTACCTAATCTAAATAACCCAGCTTCAGTTTGATTGAGATTAATTGGAATGCACAATGAAGAAACATGATTTTTGAAAATAGTTAAAAACGGAGTTATCTGTTTTTGCAAATTAACTCTTCATATACATATCTTTGTGTTTTTAATTTCAATGGGATAACAGTGCTCACCAGCCTTCAAAACCCCAGTTCAATCCTGCACATAAGTGATTGAAATATAGTCAGCAACACACTTATGAGACTTACATTACTAAGGCTGCACATTTATCAAATGAATAATAAAGATTACAAACATGGCTTGTAATAAATAACTTGAAAATTGATGATTACAGCATTATTGAGCTCTACTCCTGTTGAACATGAATCACACGACACTGAGAACTTATCTAATAATCAACAAGATGAAATACAAATAACATTGTGCAGGGTTGATAGATTTGTTATATTTCTGCTGCAATAAAGTAATACGGGATCACACTTCTCAGCTTGTTTTGGGCAGGCTATGTAGTCACGTACAGTAAATTTGTAAACAGTAAAATGTGGCCTGCAGTTGCCCCACTCAAAATAAGTATATTACTGCAAATTAGAATCAAAATCAATATTGGGAAATAATAAACTAAATACTAAAATAAATATGTTTGTCATTATCATGCAGCAATATGAGAAGCACAGAAGCAACACACACAAAAAAAGTTCAAAAAAGTACATTTTTAATTGTTAATGGTCATGCAGAATAAGGCATTATTATGTGCTTTATAAGTACAGCCAGTGTGCTAGTAATATGCTAATAAGCAACTAGATAATAGTGAATAGTGTTCCCTAATCTAAAGTGTTTCATTGATGTCTGTTCTAGCTAGTTGAAGTCTAATAAATAAAATGAAACAAAAGGAGTATTAGGTCAACATTGCAGCAATATCTGACACTTTCTTTGACCCAGTTACTACCTGTGTGTGTTGACTAAGTATGTGTGTGTGTGTGTGCTCTCATCACAGAGTTGCCTGTGTGTTCAGCACGTCTTTCTTAGATTGCGATCTTTGGACTGAATCATGTCTGGCTTTCAGTTTCTTAATTGCCTTATCTTTAGCGTTTTCTAAAAAACAGCGCTGAAGACATTGCCTCAGATGCAGAGATACGCTGATTGCTGGCGTTCTCATCCTGTGATTTACATTCATTGTGGTCTGTTATTGTGACATCACATTGATAATTCTGACCACATGATCCTGGATGAGTACCAGAAAGAGCAAAAGCAAGTCTCGTTTTTTGCCTTGCTGTCATCAGGGCTCAATAAGAAGTATTCATTTTTCTGCTCATTTCAGATCGTTTGGGTAGACGATTTTTAATTGTAGCCATATTTTCAGTGGTTATACAATAATAAAAAATAAATATAAATTAAAGACCGAATTGTGAAATATTATTACAAATGGATTCTTGCATGAATAGAAAGTTCAGAAGAACAACATTTGGTAAGACTTTATTTTAGGGTCTCTTAACTAGTTGCTTATTAGCATGCATATTACTAGAATATTAGCCATTTATTAGTAGTAATTAAGCACATATTAATGCCTTATTCTACATGACCTTATTCTACATCCCTAATCCTACCCAATACCTAAACTTAACCACTACCTTACTTAAGTGCTCCCTATTCTGAAGTGTTACCCAACATTTATTTGAAATAAAAGTCTTTGTATCATTATAAATGTCTTTACTGTCACTTTTGATCAATGTAATGCATCCTTGATGAATAAAATTAATTTAGTTTTCTTACCACAAACTTTTGAATGGTAGCGAATCATGATTTCCACAAAATTATGAAGCAGCACAACTGTTTTCAGCATTGATAATAATCAGAAATGTTTCTTGAGCCCAAATCAGCATATTAGAATGATTTCTGAAGGATCATGTGACACTGAAGACTGCAGTAATGATGCTGAAAATTCAGCTTTCACTTACAGGAATAAATTACATTTTAAATTATATTACAATAGAAAACTGTTCTTTTAAATTGTAATAATATTTCACAATTTTTACTGTATTTTTGATCAAATAAATGCAACCTTGGTGAGCAGAAGAGACATTCAGAAACCATAAAAAATCACTGATCCCAAACTTTTGACCAGAGTTTTAGGCTGATGATACATGTGGTTTTCAGTAATAGTAGAACTCATGTGCTCCAGGCCAGAAATGACCCAGCAAGCACATCTGAAGCAAATAAGGGAACAAAGTACTCTTAAATAAATCAATTAACTAATTCATTAACCAAATCCTGCTGAAGATATACCCTGAAGTCTCCTGGTCTGAATCCTGACTGCTTCTGAATTTCCTATAACACACACACACACACACACACAGTGCAGGCCGTCAGACCCTTATTGTGGAGTCCTGAATTCACTGTTTCTCAAATTGTGTTCACAAGCTGTTTCTCTCTCCCTTTCTCTAGATGTCATTATAATAAAGTATAATGTGCCTCTCCCATTTATTTTAGAGCAAGCAGACAAATGCACCTCCCGCTGGAAAGATGAGGCCATGCAGAATGGTACAGTAACACCCTCCATCATCCATTTATCCTCCTCTGTCTCTCTCTTTCCTGAAGTGCTGTATAGTGGGTGTTTTATGAGGGAATATAGATCATCATGTCAGAGATGGAAGAGGGTTAACCTCATTTTACTTAATAATGTGACATATTTCTGAGTCAATCAGTACATTCAACCAGAAAAAAAAAAAAAAAAGTAGGGATGGATGATTTTATTCATCTGCAATTGATTGGATGGTAAAAAAGTGACTGTTGCATACCAGATATGTGAGTATTCGCTCTTGGCTAACATGACAGAGTCAAAGAAAGTTACATCAGTGGTAAAAGAAAGTCAACAAAGAGCAAATTTCAGTATTACATTTGTTTTCTTTCCACAGTGCGATGACTGTGGTCAGAATGATCTTGTTTCAGTTGCTGGGATTGTTCATTTGATTTGTTCATAAGGGATTTTTTTTTTTAGCTTTAACAGTTCCCTTGGGTCCTTAAAGTTTTAAAATTAGTTTGATCAAATTTAAGGGCATAAAAAGATTTTAATAGTAACGACACAGTAATCGTTTTGTGCCTCGCTTTAAACTCATTATTATCTTATCTGCAAAATGCAAAATCGTTTGACCTTTAATGTGTATGTGTTAGTAAAACATTTATTGTGCGAGTATTTTAAACCCAAGCCTGTTTGATTAAGTTAAAGAGTCTGAGATACATGATTATTTTGAGATCATATGGGTTTATTCTGAATGGACAGTATTCATTCATATATATATATATACATACATACATACTGTATATATTTAGGTGGGTGTTCATAATAACTGTATACTCAGTTTGCTCTTTGCCGAGGTTATAATAAAAGCCGACACTGGAGCAGTTTTACCGTTGCTTTCATAGTGGCCTATATTAGTGCAACACAATACCCTATGCTTTGTGCTTTCTGAAATACTGATGTTCACCATGCTCTATTGTGGCCGCTAAACGCATTTAGATACTTATCTGCAGTATCAACAAAGCAAGTCTCATTCATTTTTAAGGACAGCAATGTTTTGATGTCAGATATTTTAAATAATAGATAAACTCTTTAAAAAGAGTTTAGTCACAAAAAAGTCTGTATTTTATTGCATCAATAAAAAATATTAAAAACAAGTTGCATCTCCAAACAAATGCTACTTATAGACTTTCTAACACTGATGACACAGTGTTAAATCATTGAGCAACACTTCATTCATGATCCAGAATGAAGTTGCTGGCCTACATTAGTCTGGAAATCATTGTTTCATTCTTGTTTATCCAATATACTGCACTTTCCAGTCTTCCTCTAGGGGGCAGTAAAAGCATATTGCAGCCCAGCTGCAAGTCCAATACAGTCACTGTCAGTGACCAATAGTAAGTAAAGCTTTATTTCTATAGCACCTTTTTAAAAACAGTGTTTACAAAGTGCTTTACAGAATACATGTGTGCATTCAAAATTGAAAATAATTCATGCATAATAGAAATAAACTAATAAACAAAATACAACAATAAATTCCATGAAGGAAAGGCCCTAATGAACAAATATGTTTTGAGACTTTTTAAAAGTGCAGAGTGAGTTGATTTTTTTTTTTTTTAGGTGTGTTTTTGGCACAACCAACAATTTAGAATAGTCTAACAATAGTCAAAACAGATTTTACAGATAATCTTTGTCATATCTTTGTCTTTGTCATTTGTCATATTTGAATATCTTCCAGCTTTAGTTGTATTTAGCAGATTAGAGCTGAGTGAGAATATAGTTTACATATTGTGACATTATAAACAATCAAGATTTTGCTTTATGTGAGTGAATGTGAATGTGTTGCTAGATGTTATATAATATATTTTACATTTTGTGACGATATACAATCAAGCAATTAAAATTTATTATAAAGTATAAATCGCCTTACATATGAAGGATTCTCTTATCTGCATTATTTGTAGGACAATACAATTACTCTTTAGAAGACCTTCTGGTTAACATGCAGGTTTAATATTGCTAATAATATTCAAGATACCCAGGGTCTCATTTTACATCCAGCTCTGTGACAAATGATCTGATTTTTTTTTGCTTTGTTGAAATTAATTGGAACTGTTTTGTGGGAGTTTCCCTCCTTTATTAATAAGTTACAAAAAGGCTTTTAGTTTTCACACTTGAAATATTTAATCCTGGGTCATTCTAAAGCCCGGTTAAACTGAATTATGGCTTATCTTGCTTCACATTTCCCACTGCACACAGTTTATCCATTTACATTTACATTTAGTCATTTAGCAGACGCTTTTATCCAAAGCGATTTACAAATGAGGACAATAGAAGCAACCAAAATCAAGGGTTTTTAAAAATTATATAATAAATAAAAAGAAAACAGATAGAATAGAAAAAGAATAGAGCAAGCTAGTGTTAGAGGCCTTTTTGCTTTTGTTAATTGTATTATAAATATAAATAAAAGAAATAGATTCTATAAAAGAAATAGATTCTAAAAAAGAATATACAAGCTAGTGTTAGTGTTTTTTTTTGTTTTGTTTTTTTTTACTAACGAGCAGTTAGTATATGAATAGAGTGCAAGTCTTTTTTTTTGTAGAATTAGAATAGAAAGTGCTAGAGTCAGAGGGTCAAATAAAGATGGAAGAGATGTGTTTTTAGCCATTTCTTGAAGATGGCTAAGGACTCAGCTGCTGGGATTGAGTTGGGCAGGTCATTCCACCAGGCGGGAACAGTTAATGAAAAAGTCAGTGAAAGTGATTTTGTGCCTCTTTGGGATGAACAATACAGAACACAAGCTTCTAGAGGCACATAAGTCTGAAGTAATGAATTTAGGTAAAGGGGTGCAGAGCCAGTGGTGGTTTTGTAGGCAAACATATTAATGCCTTGAATTTTATGCGAGCAGCTATTGGTAGCCAGTGCAAACTGATAAACAGAGGTGTTACATGCGTTCTTTTCAGCTCATTAAAGACTAATCTAGCAGTCGCATTATGAATTAATTGTAAAGGTTTGATAGAACTGCTGGAAGACCTGCCAAGAGAGCATAGCCCAGCCTGGACAAAACAAGAGCTTGAACAAGGAGTTGTGAAACATGTTCTGAAAGAAAGAGCCTGATCTTCTTGATGTTGAATAAAGCAAATCTACAGGACCAGGCAGTTTTAGCAATGTAGTCTGAGAAAATCGGCTGATCATCAATCATAACTCCAAGATTCTTGGCTGTTTGTGAAGGAGATATGGTTGATGTGCCTAACTGGATGGTGAAATTGTGATGAAACAATGGGTTTGATGGAACCACAAGCAGCTGTGTCTTGGCAAGGTTGAGTTGAAGGTGACGGTCCTTCATCCAGCAAGAAATGTCTGTTAGACAAGCTGAGATGCGAGCAGCTATCGTCGGATCATCAGGATGGAATGAAAGGTAGAGTTGAGTGTCATCAGCATAGCAGTGATATGAAAAGCCATGTTTCTGGATGACAGAACCTAGTGATGCCACGTAGACAGAGAAGAGAAGTGGTCCAAGAACTGAGCCCTGAGGCACCCCAGTTACCCAGGGTTAACAATTAATCCTGGTGCTCATATGCTGGAGTACATTCCTAAACTCTGGGTTAATGTTCTTGCATATTTGTCAGTGTCATTGACTGGACAAATGCAGCATGCAACCTGTTTACATAACGGCTCTAGCACTGCGATCCTTCATATTATATATTTCCAACTGCAATATCAACTTTTTTCCTGAACGGACTTTTCGATTGACTATAAAGGTAAGAATAAAACAGTCTCTTCTTTACTCCAATTCACATGTTTTCTGTGACCATACTGTTTATACAGTATACAGTATTTCTGTGAATGACCAAATCATGTGACACATGAAATATAAATTACAGGTGTGAAATGTACTTTTACCTGGAGTTAAAGCAAGGTTTGGTACGATGATGACCCGGGGTTAAGCGCAGTGTGAAAAGCCCTGATTTGACAAAGGCCAGACTGTGATGGTCAATGGCATTGAGCTTTTGAACATCTTCACAGATGTTATTCTTTCAGAGAAGCTCTGAAAAATATACACAAAGTTTAGGCCTGTATAATTTTTTTTATGTATTTGGAGGAAGTCTCTTATGCTCATTGCATGTGCTTGATAAGAAATATAGTAAAAACAGTAGTATTGTGAAATATTATTACAATTTAAGCAGCCATTGCTCCAGTTTCAGTGTCACATGATCCTTCAGAAATCATTCTAATATGCTGAATTAGTGTATCAAACTGTTATTCTGTTATAAAAATCTCATTGATTTTCACTACAAGCTTTTAGAATGTTGTCTTTTTAGCCATTTAAATAACATCTGCACCAAGTTATATATTTTTGATCACATTGGGCTTCTCAATAAAACACTGTTTTTTTTTTGTTGTTGTTGTTTTGTTCGTCCTGTAGTTTAAGCACCTTATTCTCTCAGGCCATAAAAGCCTGATATATTAAAAATGATACAAAACGTATGCAAGATTTTCTGTATATTTTGACTTGCAAGAAATATACCTGTCCTGTAATCAGTAAGACATTGTGTTTTTGCTTTTCTCATGTCATTAAGCAACGCAATCATTATCAACTGTGCTAATAATAATAAAAATGTCAAATCAGCCCATTAGAAGGATTTCTTAATATAGGGCAAGGATAATGGCCTCTGAAAATTAAGCTTTGTCATCACAATTAAAAAAAAAACTATATAGTTGAAAACATTTATTTTAAACACTATACAACATATATACAACACTATGTAACATATGTAACACTATATAACATACTGTGTTTTTGATCAATTAGATGCTTTGGTGAAAAAAAAAATTCTTTCAAAAAATAATATCTAGACAAATTCGAAACTACTAACATACACGGTAAGAAAAAAAAAAGAAAAGAAAAAAAAAAGACATTATTTATTTAGCCAGGATACTGAAGTCATCAAAAGTAACAAGTACATTCTTACAAAAAATCAATTAAAAAAAAAATGCTATTAGTTTGAACGTTCTTTTTTGATCAAAAATGATATATATATATAGGATTTTTTTGATATGTATGTAAGTGTGTGTATATGATATATATATATATATATATATATATATATCATGATAAACATATATCATGGTTTTCAGAAATGTTTCTTGAACGGCACATCAGCATATTAGAATGATTTCTGAAGGATCATGTGACACTGAAGATGAGTAATGATGCTGAAAATTCAGCTTTGATCACAGGAAAAAATTACATACTAACATATTCACATAGAAAACATCTTAGTGTTCAACAATGTGCTGTTTTACTGTATTTCTAATCCAATAATTGCAGCCTTGGTGAACATAAGGGACTTCTTTCAGAACATAAAAAAATCTTATCAACCCTGAACAGCAGCTTATCTCTCCCCATGTAAAGCTGTTTTAATAGATTAATTTTCATTGTATGGACCATGGTGGAAGAACAATAAATAACTTTTTAAATTTGGATTTTGAAAATTCTCATTTCTTTCTGACCCTGCTAGTTAATCAGAGGTTAAGTTCATCTCTGTAGGTGGTCTTAGTTACCAGGTGTATCAATCGGCCGCTGAGAGACGTCATTGTGGCTCATTCTCAACATGTGTTTGTGTGTGTTTGTGTAAGCGGCCTGTGAATACGAGTGTGATATGCATGATATCATGATGCTGTTCGCCGGCCATCTGTTGCATGACGGGCCCCTCGGGACGGAGCCTCTGCTGTCCCACCAACACTAATTGAGTGACAAATCCTCCCGCTTCAGCGTGATAACGGCCTTTGTGTTTTTGTGCCATTATTGTGAAGAGCGTCAGACCATGTTAAGGTCAACATGTGTCACTATAGACTCCATCCTTTCAATGGAAAGAAATAAACCAGCACACGTCTTCTGATTAGTGGTGTTTACATCGCTATTCATCACTATTACTGTTGCTTTTACTGAGAGTTAAAAACTTGAGCAAGAATGGCATTGACTTTCATTTAAATTCTCTTTGTACAGAGCTAAAACATTACTGATAGCACCTGCTTAAACTAGGTTGTGGGTTGGTAGATGCAGGTTTTCACATTGAAATATATGCTAGTAAATTTCCATCTTTGTTCGATGCAGCATCATTTTGAAAAACAAGGGCATCTGTTTTGTGCATGTCATTCATCATCTTTTCCAATCGTTTTGTTGCATCAGATGTGTAATTTAGAGCATGTGGTGCTGATCCTGCTTTAGCTCTGACACATTAGTCTGAAAGCTTCTGCCCAGCCCGTCTTTTCTGTGCATGATCCCTTCAACCTGTCAGATGTTCTGCATGTAACATGTTTTAATATTGATGTGATCAGGGTAATTTGCACAGTGCACTGCAGCAAAGAAAGCTCGTAAATTCACCACAGAAAACAGGCAGTAGACATTTTTTTTAGCGTGTTGTTCGTGTGTTTGGGTTACTTAGTTGATGAGATGCTGTTTGTGTTCGCTAACAAGAATTCCCAGAATCAGCCGTCCCTTCCAGCTCATGATGACTCAGGTATAATCTAATAATATAATCAGAAGCGCTTGTTTTGGCGCTTGTCACTTGCATTTCTTGTTTATGGAAACTGATGTCCTTAATGAGGCTTTTGTGTCTTTAATCCTTTAATTCGTTACTAAATAGCTACTTTTTTAAACAATATCACAATATAATGAATCAAAATTAATCTGCTGAAATCTCTTTTCCCTGAACACTCAACATCGTCTTTCAGTCAGTCTGCACATGTACATGGACCAATAAAAAATAATCACATATAAAATAACAGTGGCTGACAGCATAAACTGCTTAGACTAGTCTTACAAGACTGTCATCTGATTTGTTCTTTAAGACTGGTTATCATTTTCTAAGTCAGCTACATAAAAATGCCCAATAGCCGAATGTGGATCTAAAAAACACAACACTAATCACCCCTTGGCTGACTTCTAATTGATCAAAATAGTTCTTAAGACAAACTCTCAACATGGCAATGTTATGTATGCAGATTGTCCCAGGAGTAAGACTGACTGATAAACTAGTAAAATGGTTTGCTCTGCATGGACTGTTGGATGATGGTCAATGTTATGGAAATTAAATAAAATAAAACTTTATATTGATTTGTAAAGCCACGCTTTTTCCATTCAGTGCTTTTGTAATGCAGTGTCTCTAAAGGATCTTCATTCATGTGTGCAAACGTTGGTAGATGTGATTGAATTTATTTGGATATCATGTAATTAGATTCAGTAGAAATATTACCAGTCCTAAAATTTAGGATTACACTTTATTTTAAGGTGTACTTGTTACAGTGTAATACATTTAAGTACTGAGTAATATTAATTAACCACATGTAACATGTAACTACATAAAAGT
Organism: Tor tambroides; assembly: GCA_021397915.2. Taxonomy (NCBI): domain Eukaryota; kingdom Metazoa; phylum Chordata; class Actinopteri; order Cypriniformes; family Cyprinidae; genus Tor; species Tor tambroides. The sequence goes on along the minus strand of JAFVLL020041166.1, from coordinate 22,045 downwards.
ACCAAATTTTGCTTAATCGTAAAGTTTAATCACAAAATATAATCATTGCAGTTAACAGTGTTCACCGTCTGTTTGATTACATGTAATTTGTAACTATTTGCATGATTATTACTGTACATTTCTGCCATAGTCAACACTAATAACCTACTCCTAAATATATAATGTAGAAACTTTCAATTTTCTGTAAAGCTGCTTTGCAACGATTTGTATCGTGAAAAGCACTATACAAATAAACTTGAATTCAATTGAACTGAATTACATGTACTTATTTATGGTTAGGATTAGGGTTTTTCTTAAGGTTACTTGCATGTAATTAAGCATAATTTATTGTTATTACAATAGTAAGTAAATGTAACGCGTGTAACAAGGACACATTAAAATAAAGTGTTACCCAGATTTATTTATAGGTCGAACAGAAAGCACCTTTGCACCCAAAGATAGACTTTCATCCCAATAGACTTTAATCCTGATGTTTTTGGCAGGCCGATCTGAAGAGAGTCAACAAGTTACAGGCACACAAACCTGAACCTCATTAGTCTTTTGCCTAGTGATATGCAAATTTTAGAAACCTGAAATCTGCCGCAGGCATCCGGCTGACAATTGTTTTCTAATTCTGGTCCCAAAGAAAGTTCCCTAGAATTATCGCTTTTCACAGCAGAAACAGGGTTTAAAAGACAATTAATATTCAATAGTATTATCAGTTCAGCTTCTCGGATGAAAGCTAAATTTGAACTGAATTGAGCTGGAGGATAACACTAATATTGCAACACTGACACTGTTACTGAATTGAGCTGAATCTATTATCCTCTGTAGAGCTGCTTTACAAGTTGAATTTGTTTCATAATTAACTCATTTTACAAAATTAATGGGGTTATTTTCCTATGTATTTCTGTGAAGTTGTTTTGAAACAATCTGTAGTATATAAAGCTTGATGATAGGACTATACTTGAACCCATTTTGACTGGTATAGATCCCAGATGCTGTCGACCAGTTCGCTCAAGATCTTGTCCACATTTCTGCATCTGGTTAGCGTTCTATTGATCCTGTGAGATAGCGATTACTTCTGACCCTCTAATTAACCTCCTAATCCGCCGTCCTGCCCTGTTCACAGCCCTGCTTGTCTTTAGGGTTAGGAGTTAAGCAGGGGTGGCAACCCTTTTGACACTAAGTGTAGTTTTCAATTTTTCTCCTAAACCCCTGCTTGCAAGTATCATCGCCTCATTGATAAAGTATTGTTCCCAGAGGAAACTTAACAATGTGTGACATATGGCTGTAGATGCATATTTCTATGGAAAAACAAATTCTGGTTTTAATTCAACTGGGTCCTGCAGGTTTTGTGGGGGGTTTTGCAGTGTGGTCAAGCTTGATCAACTCTGCATGGTTGAAACTCGTCTGAGTTGCAATAGATCTAATAGTGCAATAGATTTCTTTGGTTCAGTTGGGTTGGAAGATTCGATTGCCTTTATGGAGCTCATTAGAGAGGATATTTAGAAAACACCACTTGATTAACTTATATGGAAAGTATTTCATAACTGTGTAATTTATCCTTGGTTAAGTCTGTGTGTGCTGAGCTTGTGGATGCCACTGAGACAGGCTTGAGGACTGATGCTTTCAGTGTCTTGCTCTCTTATTCACGGTCCTGTCTAAGAGCAATCGTCATAGGCTGGAGCATTGGTGTGTGTGTGAGATGCCTGCTAAGTGCAGTAAACTGTAAAACTATACGTGCTCAGTATGCTTAAAATGACAAAAATTATGAATTATAATAATGTGAGCATAATTAATTTTTTTGTACCACTAATATAACTGGAAGCGGCTGTCATTTAAACATTCTTACAATAAATAATGTGGTTGACAGAGCGAGGAAGCCTGTGGCATTAGCACATATAAGACTATCCACCTTTTTCCTAATGAACCTAATGCTTTTTAAATAAAGGGAAACAATTCCAGTTTTGGGGAAGTTCCACTCAAAAAGACTGCAACAAATCATTTAAAATCGTAAGATTGCACTACAAATAATCCTTATCCATCATTTCGACTGAATGGGCTGTAAATTTTCATTCATTTTCTAATTTCAGAAGTCAGGAGAATAACATTACGTGTATATTAATGTGACGTGATATAACAACGATATCTATAGAATAGCTCTTTTCAGCCCGCTGCTCTCTCCTGAATTTACAATATAAATCATGAATAATTCCCTGGAATATACTAAGAAGCTTTCATTTTTTTTGTCTCTTTCCGGGTTTGTTTTCACACAGATGCTGTAAAATGTAATTGTTACGAAATATAAACGTATATTACGATAATGATATTTAACACATCCGTCATTTTACTGCGGATAGAAGGAGGATCTTTAGGAGTTATCCGAGGTATGTTGAAAGTAATTTGTTAATGCGTTTACACTTATGAATTTCCTTTTAATGCTCGATGGTTGAAGGGTGAGTAAAATAATGTCACCTCATTGTACCCAGTTTTGGAAAATGATTATTGCGTTCATAAAGCGAACCTTGCGGAATAATTTGCGCAAAGCGTCACTGGGAGTAGGAAAAAGGTAGATAATAAGCTCTGAAAAAATTCCACAAATTTTTGGCGAAATAATGTGGGGTTTTTTTTTTGTAATTTATTGCCACTATTAAATGCAAAATTGTTCTTTAATTAATCTCTAATCATTAGAGCTTGTCACATTGAGTTCTAGGATGATTTTTCTGCAAAGTATACATGCAGTTCTGCTTAAGATTTAGGATAATAAGAGGTAACTCATAAGGCAGCCTCATTTTGCTTGTTTTGAAACAGTCCTAATGCTGAAAATGTGCTTGTTATGCCTTAAAATGCTGTCTAGGAAGGCAGCTCACTGAGATTTGGACAAGTGCTTATTGTTGTGGCAATACATGTTTTGGTCAGACTTTATTTTAAGGTCCAATTCTCACCATTAACAAACCAATTAACTATGACTTTTGCCTCAATAAACTCCTAATTTGCTGCTTATTAATAGTTATTAAGGTAGTTGTTAAGTTTAGGTATTGGGTAGGATTAGGGATGTAGAATATGCTCATAGGGAATATGTGCACTATTAGGCATGCTAATAAGCAACTAGTTAATAGTGAGAATTGCTCCCTATAATAAAGTGCTTTTCTTGCAATAGTTACATTCTCGCAGACTAAGCTTGTTTTATTACCAGTCTTTATTTCCATTTTACCAGTACAATGAATCAAGATATTCTGCCTGACACTGGTCTTCATTTGGTGCAGATTATGAAATTAAGATGATTAGTTAATTGATCGCTGCCCTTCATTTGCTCTAAACAGTGGCCGAATTATGTCTAGATCAGTAACCATATTGATCAGTTATGTCTAGATCACTAATAGTATTGATCAAGGCCTCTTGCCATGACAGCTTGTAGCATTGATTCTCTTGTAAATCACATGAGTCATCACGAGTCTCTCGCTGTGGGTCTTTTGTCTTTGTGTTGTTGGGAGTCATCGATGAGGCTGGGGAGTCTTGTAGGGATGAGAGCGTGTTGTTTTGGTCTTTCCCTCAGGTCACCCTGGCCGTGTGTTTAAGGTGGCCTCAGCGAAGCTCTCTGTTCAGGTAACGCTGGGGACATCTGGCTCAGGAAGCCATGTCAACCCAGGCCCTATCCCCAGTGCTATGAGGGCCACCATCTGAAAACTGAACATGACCAGCCTTGAACCCCGGGACCTCAAGTGATTGATCCCGGAGGGAATAAATTGGTGGAAAACACGCTAGTCGGTGCATAATCACTCAGACCTGCCAAACTGAACACACAGTTCCTACATAAACCAGCGACCGAGAGTGAGCGGTTGGGTTATGGAGGTGTTTTCAAAAACAAGTTCTTGATTATTGGGTAACTTTAGGATCTCCAGTGGTCTGTGATGGATCAATCATCTTTGAGGTTTTGAGGAGGCTGCGGTTGGGATTGTGAGAAGAATCTAGGTGTGTTATTTTTGGTAAGTTTGTCATTTTTCTTCTTCAGTATGATTTTATGTTTTGATAACTGCAGTCCAAAGTAACTGTAAGTGTTTGTTTTAAACCTGTTCTGATGGGTTTGGATGTTGAGGGTTAACATCTGCAATGTCAAGAACATTAACAGTCCTGGATATTTTAATTACTGGGCATAGAAGTCCTTTACAATTGGATAATGATCGTATGCAATTAGGTGGAAATGCCCAAAGTGGCAAAGGGCTGTCAAAGGGCACAGGCTCTAATCCAGAACGCTAGAAGTTTAATGCAGTTTACCTATCATGATCTAGAGCACTTTAACCATTTGTGCTTGCGCAATTTAAAAAAATTAAAATAATTAAACAAATCAATAAAGCATTGACGGTCCAATTCTCGCTATTAACAAACCATTAACTATGACTTTTGCCTCAATAAACTACTAATTTGCTGCTTATTAATAGTTAGTAAGGTAGTGGTTAAGTTTAGGTATTGGGTAGGATTAGGGATGTAGAATAAGGTCATGTAGAATAAGGCATTAATATGTGCTAAATTACTACTAATAAATGGCTAATATTCTAGTAATGTGCATGCTAATAAGCAACTAGTTAAGAGACCCTAAAATAAAGTGTTACCATATATCTTGTAAATATTTGGAGGTTGTGTTTTTTTTGTTCAAGCACAGAGCAGAGACAGATTGTTCAGATGTGTGCTAATGTGTCTGAATGTTGTTTTTGGCAGTTAAAGTCTTTATGAAATCCCTGTGAAGATTAGGCTTATGTGAGACGGTCACCTCATCAAAAAGTTAAACTGGTATCAGGCTGTGTTGTGGAGGGGCTTTGCCTCAGGAGCCCTTGCTAAAAACAGCTGTTACCTGCTGCTCACTTTGGCTCTCAGCGTCATAACCCAGTTTCCACCACAGAGCATTGTTTTATTGTATATTCCTGAAGATTTCTTTTAGGGACTTCAGTATTTTTACTGATACTTCAGTATGTAGACAGGGATTGAAGCTGGGGAGAGTAATAAATAAATTCTGTTGCTGGCTGAATAAAATGTGTGGTGACAGTTTAATGGATTTCATAATACATTTCAATGTTACTTGTATTTAAGGTTATATAGAAGCTTCATTTGTATTACAGTTGAGATTACAAAATAATGTTGGGTAACACTTTATTTTAAGGTGTCCTTGTTACACGTTACAAGTACTTACTACTATAATAACAATAAATTATGCATAATTACATGCAAGTAACCCTAAACCAGACCCTAATCCTAACCCTAACCCTATCACTCAGTACTTAAATGTATTATTACACTGTAACAAGGATACCTTAACATAAAGTTAAACAACGAATGTTGTCCTAATTTGGTAACACTTTACAATAAGGTTCCATTTGTTTACATTAGTTAACTACATTAGTTAACATTAACACTGAAAAATACTTCTAAAGCATTTATTTATCTTAGTTCATGTTTATTCCAACATTTACTAATACATCATTAAAATCAAAAGTTGTATCTATTAATGTTATCCAATGGACCTGTGCTAATGAACAGTTGTATTTTTATTAACTAACTTTATCAAATAAAAATAAATACTGTAATGTATTGCTTATTGTTAATGTTAATTAATGCATTAAATATAATTAACAAATGGAACCTTACTGTAAAGTGTTACTCCTAATTTTTTTTCAGATGAAAAATATGGGTAACACTTTATTTAAAGGTGTCCTTGTTACACGCTACATGTACTTACTATTATAATAACAATAAATTATACATAATTGCATCCAAATAACCCTAACCATATAGTAAGTGCATGTAGTTAGTTAGTATTACTCAGTACTTAAATGTATAATTACACTGTAACAAGGACACCTTAAAATAAAGTGTAACCAAAATATGTATATAAATGACAGGCATACAGTGGTCTTCTAGTATACTTCCATTGTAAGTGCACAACTATCAGCACATTTTGTTTGTTTGTACGAACAGAAACTTCAAAAGAAATAATCTTCTGTCTTCTATCTTGCATTCTGATTCTGTGTGCATGTATAAAAGTGTGTGTTTCTATAAGACAGTATCTGAACTGATGGCAGGACAGGTCCATATTCATTGCATGGTCATTTCCATGAAGTTATGCATCAGTAAATGCCGCCCATGTCTGAAACCCTCACATGTGTCACGAGTCACTCCATTTAGGATTAGGCCAAATGACAATCAATATGACTGATCACATCTTAAGACCAGCGCTTGAAGCGCCTCGTATCTGAAATCAATAAACTTCAGCTTTTTGGGATTGTGATTGTAATCTCACATCTTAGCCAGGCTGGGTCTGATGGCGACATTAGCGTGGTCTGATCTGTTCGAAGGTGCGTCATGCACATGTATGACGGCCTTCAGTCCGAGGAAGTGTCCCCTGGCTGTTCAACCTCTTGGATTTGTCCGGTGTCAGATTAAGAGAGCGTGCTCAGAAATCTTCCACCCAATTTGGCAGGGCGAGGGGCGAGTGGGGCGGGTGGATTCTCCATATATAAGAGCCGGTGTCCTCCAGACAATTTTCACGCAGTTTGCTTCACGACTTCATGTCGCCAATGCGACCGTCGATTGCATTCTGCTCAAGTGCATTGAGCTCAGACGTTGATGTCGCGTTAACTTGAGATTTTTAAATATTTTTTTGTGTGTGCTTGTGCCTTTGAAGATTTTCGTAATGAATTACTGCATGTCAGACGTGTATGACATAGGCCACGGTGTGAGCGGGGGATATGCGGTGCCTCCCGGAGGCGAGTATTGCATGTACGCTGGCGAAGGGCCGGGTTTTGCTCGCTGTGAGCCGCAGCCATTACACCATCATCCCCCCAACATGGAGCAGGCCTGGCCGCCCAGCCAGCCCTATGGGTGCCCGTTCACTGGGGGCAACCCTGTGTTCAAGAGCGAGTTGTGCTCTATGGAGGTGCCTCTCAGTCACTACCACCAACCAGACTACTACTCTGACGGCAGGCCGGACTTCTCTCAGATGCAGTGGATGCAGGGGCCGCACAAGAAAGGTATCGCAAGCTCTAGGAGAAGCATTGAGGTGCCGTTGGGTGCCAGAGTTTTGTCTTTTCTTGAGCTGTTCTTGAGCTTGTAATTGGCATGTTTTTAGGTGGATGCCTGTTTGCCACTGTTACATGTGTAATAGTCTAATATCTCAGTCCAAAAATAATGTACTCAGCAATTATCGTCAGTAAGTTCTGTTTAAATGTGAGATCAGATCAAGTAATATTTGAAGAGTTTATTTGCAAAAACAGATAATGCCGTTTTTTAACTTAATCAAAATAACCCAACTGCAGTTTGATTGAGATTAATTGGAATGCACAATGAAAAAACATGATTTTTGATAAACAGAGTTATGTTTTTGCAAATGAACTCTTCATTTTGATTTACAACTTTAAAAGTGGTGTTTTATTGTCTGACGTTTGGGGATTGATGAGATGTACAGCAGTCCTAAGTAGAATTTGGATACTTCGCAGATGTGTCATTGCAATCGATACTGAAGACAAGCTGAATGAGCTTTTCTCAGGACTAACTTCATTTGTCTGAGACGTTTTTCAGAGATTTGTAATCAGCTGGTGATTTGTTTTTGTAGTGGATGTGTGAAGTCAGTTTTCCTCAGATGTTCTAGCTGAGTAACCACATGTTTAGTTCATCGCATTAAAACTATCAGTAACATTGTTGAAAACACTATGATTTTATGTGAAGCCGAACAACTTGGCTTGACAGTTGCTTTGATAACTTCATTCTAGTGCAATGATATTCAACCATTTTTAAATGTGGCTTAAGACCCTGAATAGTTTTTGATGCCATTTTATGTCTGTGTTCTCTGTTATATCCTTCATTTGTGCCACTCAGAAATATAAATCAATGCTAGCAAGCAGTGTTGAGGAAAGTTACTTTTAAAAGTAATGCATTAATATTACGGTACTCCATAAAAAGTTACTAAAAGTAAAAGTAACTAGTGTGTTACTTAGTAAGTTACTTTTTATGGAAAGTGGTGCATTACATTACTTTTCTGGGCTGGGCTTATGTTTTGTTTGTCTAAAGTAAATTTTGCTCATTAGTATTATGGTTTAATTGGATTCGAATTCGAAGGTCAGCGGCAAAGACTTTGGTTAATATAATTGGATTAAATCCAAAAGGATATTTGTGTCATTTAACATGTTTAATTATTGCATTCTCATTCTGATTTAACATTTCACTGTTTTGATTTATTTTGAGGAATACTGAATCTGTTTGTGTGTGCTTGAGATGAGTAAATGCATGTTCACATATAGTCTAGATCTAGTCTAACATCATGTTCACACAACGCCTCTGCACTAACTCCCGATTTCTCTCAACATGTGGACAGGAGAGCTATCAGTCAATACATGGGGAAACAAAGGGAAAACTTGTTTGAAATAGTAACTCAGATATTTTCTTGTAAATGTGTTACTTTACAAGTAACTTGAAAATAGTAATCTGGTTTCATAACTCGTGTTTCTTGTAATGCGTTACCCCAACACTGTTTGTAAGTATTGGAAAAGCTTTTGTTACAGTATAGTAAAGCTGCTGAATTAGTCTTCTGGACTGAACTTGAAGAGACTGTACTCGAGCTACATTGTGCAGTGTATTGATCTTCAGCGTAGGATGGAGGTTTGGGGTATTGTATGTTGTATTGATTTGTAAGGACACAGACAGAGGAACAGAAGGTTTGAGCTCATGTCCTCCTTCTGACCTCCACCAAAGACTCATTGATCAGATTGATTTGTGAGCTGCTGCAAGCTGCCTAAACTTATGTGTGCCTTAAAACTTGTATTTCCTTGTGTTTCTGTCTCAATATAAAAGCATTCTGCTAAAATGATCTTTTTTCCTCTATTTTTTTATTTCTTGTCTTTCTCACATTGCTGTATTTTCTCCTAAACTTTTCTTTGTTTGCACAGACTCTTAGTTTTAGTCACACTTTCTAAATGTAGCTGTTATAATTGAATAATTTTCCTGTTTGATGGTAAATTTAGAGTGTCTTGAGTTTTTGTGTAGTTTTAAAACTTTACAATTTTATCTATTTTCATGCAGATATTTTCAGGTTAAATTTGCTTATTTTATTGTAATGTGTTTATGACTGTATCTGTAACTTCTTATAGGGTACATACCAAGTTATCTGGACAAGGATGAGCTATGTGTTGTGTGTGGGGACAAAGCGACTGGTTATCATTACCGCTGCATCACCTGTGAGGGCTGCAAAGTGAGTGCTTCAGCTATTCTCTTCTCTTAGAAAAGCACACTGTAAGAAATAAATCTGTAGAAAATTGCACGTCATAATCCCATATAGGCTAAAAATCATTTACATAAATTAAACAACATTGAGTTATAATCTTACAAATCAGAAAGCCCAGCAAATAAAATTAATTAAATATCACTCACCACTAAAAGGACTTCTTCCTGCTCTTCTTCAAAGAGAATTCCTCAATTAAATCCTCATCCGTCATACAAAAAATGTCATGCACGTTACACAAACCACTGGCCTGAGTAAATTTTACCACTATGGAATTGTGACGGCACAAAGGTGTAATAATTTAGGAGGTGGAAACTGTAAAATTACATACATACATTATGGCATAACATTTGAAAGCACAACTGAACGTAAGTCAATAAAGAATTTTTAAACAACGGCACTTAAAAATTTGAACTAAAATTTTATTGCAGAGTAGCAATATTAATGTAGCCTATGAATGCATAAAAATGAATTTTTTTTTCAATGAAAGAGAACATGTAGAGTGCTTTTGGTGCTTGAAATTGTTTTTCAATAATGAGGTCCAAGTTTAATAATACGCTAGAAGTTAAAATTTTAAAAATGTATCATTTTGTTTCTCTATTTAACAACATTAACTTACAATAGTGAAAGACGTCTTCCCTCGGGTAGATTGTATGTTTTCTAGCTGGATGTTGTGCTTACGATCAATAATCACATCTCTGCATTCGCAAACTGATTTGAAGAAATCAAAGATTTCGAAGCGGGAGCGATAGGCGGCAGAGGATGGTTTTAAAGCCTTCCTGTAGCAGCTATGTTCGCAATTCAAACAATGATTTGTAAAAAGAATAATTCGTTATTTGTATGGTCTAGGAGGTGATTCGGCGTATGCCTGCTAATACAGGACAAACTGCGTTCTGTATAGCTTTAATACGTAACGCTTCTCTGACGCCTTAAATACAGGACGATTCTGTATTATACGGAACAGTTGTCTCGGGGGCCCCCTACTGTTCGGGGCCCTGGACCGCAGCCCATGTTGCCCATTAGGATAACGTGGCCCTGGCATTAATTACACTATTTATTACATTAATTACACGCCACACATATCACACTCTATTTGAACTTCATTATGATATTTCTAGGAAGGTTCATTTAAATGAATTCTTGTTTTTAAAGGGTTTTTTTCGACGCACAATTCAGAAGAACTTGAACCCGACATACGCGTGCAAGTATGAGGGCAAGTGCGTCATTGACAAAGTCACGCGCAACCAGTGCCAAGAGTGTCGCTTCAAGAAATGCATCGCTGTCGGCATGGCAACAGACTGTGAGTAACACACTTTCTGCAAATACAGGCACTTTACCATCTCAGCAGTGGCCAAAAAAGTTGATTTTGTGTTTGATTGGTTGATAAACAGACAGACATTAGCTATGTTTCCATCCTTCCATTTCCGTTCCTATTTTTATGCGCAATTTAGGATATCGCATAAAAAAACTCTGGATGGAAACGCCAAGATGTGCATAAATTCTAAAAATGCGCATTAAAAAACATACGCCTAACTAAGTCGGTAAGAAAACATACACATGAACTATAACGGAAACACTTTTACCGAATAAATTTCTTAATGCGCATCAAAAATGCATTACATTTCAAATTTGCACCTACCATACCTGTACATACTAAATGGTCTATTTTGTTTTTGTTTTTTTTCTCGATTTTGCACATTGTCTATTTTGTATATTTGTATATTATTCTTTTTTATTATCTGTGTCCTGTTCTGTCGCTGTCATTCTGTCGCACTGTGGAGCTTCTGTCACTAAAACAAATTCCTCGTATGTGTAAACATACCTGGCAATAAATCTCTGTCTGATTCTGATTCTAAAAAAAACATTTGAAATGCTAGTTTTGTCATTCTAAAATTTCATCATTCTAATTAAAAGTGCTTCATTCTAATTAACAGCAGGCTCTGAAAATAAGATAAGTTTCGTCTCGTAATCAGAGGCGGACAGTAGTGAAGTATTTTTACTCTGCTTTAAAAGTACTTTTCAAGTGTCAGTACTTTATCAGAGTGTTTTTCTTTAGAAAACTTTACTTCACAACATTCCATAGCATAATATTGTACTTTTTACTGCACTACGTTTCATATTAAATATCATTTAAAGTGCCCCTATTATGGATTTTTGTAAATGAGCTTTCATGCAGTGTGTAACACAGCTCTAAGTGAATGAAAACATCCTGCAAAGTTTTAAATCTGAAAGTGCGCAGCGTGTAAAGTTATCTCTCAAAAGAAAGAGTCGACTCTGAATCATTGAAACGAGTCGTTTTTAAAAAGAATCCCAAGCCATTTCATGTTGACGTCAACATGAAACATTAGCATATTGCCCGCCCACTTGTTGCGCTGACCTGAGAAAAACTTGATTTTCGCCTTGGTCTGAATGAAAATGCAAATTCATTCTTTGCCACTAGGTGCCGCTTTTGGAGCGGTAAAAGCTCAGAAATACTGCTTTAAATGAAATCGACCAATCACCGCAGATTAGCGTCACGCAAAGGAGGGGTTTGGAAAAAATGAATCATTGAGCGAATTGTTTGGAAGTCGTTGAACTAATAAGATAAAAATAAATGCATATTATAAGAAAATGAAAGTGTTTTCTGACCTTGCATGCATGTTAACCTGTTGTTGGGGACTCCCAAAACCAAAATATGAACCTTTCATATCCCATAATAGGGGCAATTTAATACTTAATTACATTAGAAATCTATTACTTTCTTACTTTCTTACTCAAGTAAAAGTAATTCAAAGATTTACTTGAGTACAAGAAAGTGCTACATTTTTAATGTTCTTAAGTATTAAAGGTAATAAAACAACAACTTTTATTTATGAAATGTAGTGCAGTAAAAAGTATGACATTATGCTTTGGAATGCAGTGAAGTAAAGTTTTCCAAAGAAAAACACTCTGATAAACTACAGATACTTTTTAAATTTACTTGGATAAAGCAAAAATACTTCACTACTGTGTAATTTGTAATTTTTAGTGCCTTCTCCTACTGCAGCAAATGTTATTTTTCTTCGTGATATTTAGCGCAAGTTAATCAGCAAGTGATGGTTTTGTTCTCTTCAACTCACTGGATGGAAACGGTGCTTTATTCACAAATGTTTTACGCGATATTCCAATTTTGCGTTTAATTCGTAACTTTTAGCAATTGTGTGTAGCTCGTGCTAACGTGTTGTTGTTC